>JBBPBX010037429.1:0-21013 GCA_038048925.1 Garcialebias charrua | reverse complement strand
AGTACGTACTTCGCCTATCCTAACACACCTAACACAGTGTAATTAATTAATACAGTACAGTAATAAAAATATAAATTAAATAAAAATATAATTTCTTACTTTGAGGTGGTCAAAGCCGCTGCTGCGTCCCGTGTTAGCTCCCGTGTTAGCTTCTGGAGCTAGCCAGGCCGGAGGTGTTCGCGCGGCGGCCTGGCACGATCGGCGATAAATCCGCGGCTGCCTGAGACATCCACAAAGTTCACAGAGACGTTTCCAGCTAGTAATTAATCCATATGAGGCGATCCTGGTCACCAGTCTTCAAAGGCCGGCTCCCGGCAGCTAACCTAAAATGGCGTCCGGTGTTCTACATTAACTTGTGACCGTCTAAACTGGAGACCTTCAAAGGCCCCCGTGACTGAACCTAAAATGGCGTCCGGTGTTCTACATTAACTTGTGACCGTGTAAACTGAAGACCTTCTTCTTGCTGCGCAAGATTGCGCAATCATGACAAAAATGATCAGAAATGATCATTTTTATCATAATTATTATTTATAAAGCCTTTAAAACAACCACAGCTGCAACAAAGTGATGTACACATGAAATTAAGAACATTTAAACACAAAAAATAAATTATAAAAAAAATAAAATATTATTATTATTTTTTTTAATACAGTAATTTCATATTTTTATTAAATATGATACGTTCGTAGGTCCGGGCGGCCGTAGGTCGATGGAGTCGTAGGTAGGGGGTCACCTGTATGTTGATATACCTTGCATAACTGAATAAGCCAATATTGCACAACACATATAATAAATCAGGGGTCACCAACGTGGTGCCCGCCGCAGGGACCACGTGAGGTGCCCGGTGGTGGTGACAGCAATATAGATTTTTTTTATTTATTTAAAAAAAGATGGTAGAAACTGATCCCCACCCCCCTTTTTTATAAGAATTTGGTCTTTTACTTTAATAAATGTTAAAAAATCATTAGATATTTTTTATTTTATAATGTCATCTCTACAAAAGCCCCCTCCAGCAAATCTAAAGTGGTCCACAGGCCACCAGTTGATAACCACAGTTGTAGCAGGTTGTTATGGCTCCGGACACGTTTAATTTAGTGAACGAATGCATACAAATGGCTCTTTTGGTACAGAGAGCAGCGGTGCTTATGCATTTATGTTAATACAGACTGTCCGTGAACGCACCGCAAAAGTGTGTGACGCAAACGCACGCACTGCGGGACAGGGAAAAGTGCAGACAACGGAGAGTAGTCAAGGAGGTTATGCTGTATGAAAAGTGTCACGTATGATTTGAATAATAAAGCAACGTCAACTCCCAGCCAGTAGGTTTCTTAAGCGTGCAGCGAAACATCACAGCGTCACTCACCCGGGACGATGCTTCGGTGGCGGTGTTTCGCTTTTGAAGTTGCTACTGGGATTTTAGTTCCTCCACCTTTCTCTTTCTCAGCTGGCTTTTCGGTGGGAAGTCGATGTCGTATTCTCCATGAACAGTCCGAAATATGATTGTTTTCGCTTGTATGTTTTGCTGCGTTTCGCCTTCGCGCCGTTGTTTTTACTCATGAACGGTGACCTAAAGCTCGTCATCTGATTGGTTGCCGTGTATGTCAATCAAGTGACGGGATGTTTGATAGGCTAAAACTCAAGATTCAGTTGTCATCTGATTGGTTGCCCTGTGTGTCAATCAAGTGATGGGATGTTTGATTGGCTGACAATTTTTTTATGTCACGATGCGGGAAAAAAGAAAAAAAAAATAATAATGTCACGCTGCGATCGACCAGTAATGCCTCCGCGATCGACCGGTAGATCCCGATCGACGTTATGAGCACCTCTGCAATAGAGAATACGGAGGAGGGACGGAGGAAGGCTTCACCAACATCCCAGTAGGAAATTAACTGTTTTTTCCCTTCATTATGGCTCCCAAATGTAAGTGTTTTTTGATAATTATGTAGGGTACAGTACTGTGTTAGGATAGGCTACGTGCTTGGTAAAATACAGTACTGTTCGTATAAGGTGAAGTATTTACGTATGTTCCGACTTACGTCGAAATTCACTTTACGACACCGCGCAGGAACGGATCTCCGTCGTAAGTCGAGGACTACCTGTATTGCCCTTTAACCTTATGACCATTCATACTGATTAACAGAAACATTACCACCTTAAGTAACCACTTATTTAAAAAAAAAATAACAGTAAACTAGTTAATCCTTTTAGAGATATCTCAGCTTAAATCTCAAATTTACATCTCAAATTTAAAATGTTTTATTTTATTTTAACTTTTTAAAATTTTATGCATGGGCACCAGTGATCCCTGTGACCCGAAAAGGAAGAAGCAGGTAAAGATAGATGGATGGATGGATGGATGGATGGATGGAGTTTGCGATAGCTTGGTGGTCAGTGTTGCAGTCTTGTAATCCTGAGGTTGTAGGTTCGAGCCCAAGTTGAATCAGGTATCTGGCATAAAACAATTGCCAAATCTTTCATACCATAAAATCTTTCATACCATATAAATCGGTCATACCTATAAAGCACTTAAAAACAGCAACAAAGCCAACCAAAGTGCTGGATAGCAAAAACAAACAGGCAAAGGACATAGCAAAAAATACATAGCTCACACAGAAGTAAAGATAAATTGCTACGGTAAATGGCTAACATTATAGAATACAGACAAGTTAAAATTAACTCATTGCCAAAATCCAGGGAATAAAAGTGTATTTTTAAACGTGACTTAAAAACAGTGAGAAATTAGAGATTTCATGCAAGTTTGCTCACTGTGGCAATCCCTGAAAAGAGGGAGCAGCCGAAAGAAACACACTTACTACGGTAGTACTTTTTTAAAATTGTATGCCTAAAACGTGAAGTTTGTGAGCAGATACGAAGCCAACAAAGTAAATACAGTCTGCCCTCCCCCTGGGTATAGAAGACAGCAAGACCTCAGGAGACAGAACTCAAAAGACGGACTCGTACGCACATACACCATAACAAAAGAAAACACACAAAGAAAAGGAATGCTTTGTGAGGCAGTGTTGAAGCCCCCTAATCTTTTTACACCATGACAACTATTAGAAAACTGATATTCACTGATAAAATCCCATGTTACCACACACACACACACACACACACACTAACTTGTGCTATAAAGAAAAAAGATGAAATTCCCAGCTTTAAAATGGCCATTTGAACAATTAAAGGACAGTTAATACAGTGACACACAGTTGCAGTGCTCTGGTTGTTCAAATTGTTTTTAGACAAAGACCTGAAGAAAATAGTGATACAATCTGACAGTTTGCTACAAAAGAAGAAAATGAAAGTGAAGCGCAATAGTATCGACTTTTCTTCCTGTTGAAAGGATGACGGGAAACTCCAAAAGGAAATTTAAGCCTACGGTATTTTACAAAATGTCTACTTCATAATCAAGAAGAGAAGCGTGATAAAATACTGCACAAACAAAAAACGTATTGTGCCAGGTCCGACTCCTCCATCTTTGTTTGGGTGAGAGACTGTTAAAAATGGCTGATTGGGGTGAGGAGCCAGAAAGGGAGTTTGGTGTGTGTGTGTGTGTACGTGCGTGTGTGTGCACGTGTGGGTGGTTGCATGTAAGAGGGTGAGAGGTCTCAATGAGACTGATCCTCGTGGCTGTTGACCACATTAATCATGTAGCTCAGGAAGAAAGGCCATGTGTGTGTGTGTGTGTGTTGCTGCACTTGACTACTCCTATCAATTCAATTTCATTTCTCCCTCAGCTCCTCTCTTTTCTACAGGCATCCCCATCCCCCCCAACCACAGAGCTCTGCAGGTTCTGTGTGTGTGTGATGGACTGCTGAGAGCCTAATGAGGTCCCTCCCACCCCTTTGGCTTTTTTGTGACTGAAGTGTGTGAGTGTGAGTGTAGGGGGAAGGGAGAACCAGAGGTGACAGGTTGGTTATGTACTTCTTGCATTTGCCTTTCAGCTCTCCTCTTCCTCCCTCCTGTCGCGTCTCACTTGCTTCACACATCCTCTCAACCCCGCCCTCTCCCTCCATCTCTCCAACACACTCTTCTTTCTCCGCTCCTATCTACCTACTCACCCATCCCACCCCATCCCTGCTCTGTCCCTTTTTCATCTTTGCTTCCCGTTCTCTTAACCCGCTCCCCTCTGCAGTCATCTCACTGTTTATATGTCATAAGATGCCGGCCTAATGGGCCATAGCAGGCCTTCACCAGCATAGAAACCACACTCTGCTGTTATCAGCAGGTGGGGAAATAATAAAGGAGGGAGATGAAGGGACAAGTACAACGAGAAATTGAAATTGTAGAACATTCAGCAGAAAAATGAATGGTGAATTGATTACGTTCAAATTCCTTTTGCATTTTGATGTTTGTGAGTTTGCCCTCCCAATAGGCAGCTGCGCTGGTTTAATCAAAGACCATCAATAGAACAACACAAGCCAGAAAAACTCCTAAAATATGAATGTGACTCAGACCAAGCAAAAGGCCAAAGAAGTACAAATAACAAATGGAGACTTAAGAGGATTTATTCAGTTGGAAAAAGGTGGATTGCTCTCTTCAGGTCGAGGGTGAGGTTCTGCCTCAAGTGGAGGAGGTCAAGTATCTCAAGGTTTTGTTCACTAGTGGGGGAAGAATGAAATGTGAGATTGACTGATGGATTGGTGCAGTGTCTGAAGTATTGAGGACTCTGTACTGGTCTGTTGTGGTGAAGAGAGAGCTGAGCTAAGGCAAAGCTCTCTGTTTAACAGTCGGTCTATGTTCCTACCCTCAACTCATGAACTCTGGGTAGTGCCTGAAAGAATGAGATTGCGGATACAGGTGGTTGAAATTAGTTTCCTCCGCAGGGTAACTGGACTGGATCCAGGAGAGACTTGGGAGTAAAACCGCTGTTCCTCCACATTGAGAGGAGCCAGTTGAGGTGCTTCGGGCATGTCAGACTGGGAGGAGACCCCAGGGAAACCCCAGGATACACGGCTAGAGAGACTGTAACCGTGTTTCCATCTATTTTCAATACGAATTTTGAGTGAATTTTCAAAAATTCGCAAATATGTAAATAAAAATTAATGCAAAGCAGAAGTGTTTCCATCAACTGACTTGAAGCGCATCTACCATGCCATGCAAAGCGGCATTACGTCAGACGTCAGCGTCATTACGTCAGACGTCAGCGTTACGCGTGTCTACAGTAAACAGGAAGTAGCGGTTGAAAACAGAACCCGGCCACACATCTCGTCAAAATGGAGAGAATATTTCAGGTATGTGTTGCTATCGGGCAAGTTGTATTTATTCTGTCATGCCAACTAGTTTTAGCGATGTTACATGTTGTCCGGAGCGGAAACAGCTGATCAGTCACATGACGTGAATGTTCGCTACGGCAGAACTGAGTCGGCAAATCTGTTTCCATCTGTCGTTTTGCGCATCAGCTCTGTTTCGAAACCCCCCAAAAACCACCTCAAGCGAGCGTATCAACTTTTGAGCGAATTAGAGGAAGTTAACTCGAATTTTGCCGTTTCCATTCAGCTTTTCTGATGCGATGCTTCAAAATGCGCATCTAGAAACCTTGATGGAAACACGGCTTGTGTTTCTCAGTTGGCCTGGGAACACCTTGGGGTCCTCCCAGAAGAGCTGGAAGAGGTGGCTGTGGAAAGACACATCTGGGCCTCCCTGCTCAAGCTGCTGCCCCACGACCCGACTTCAGAATAAGTGAAGATGATGATGATGATGGATTGCTGGATGGATTTAAGAGGACTTGGGTGTAAAAGTTTGTGTGAATTCCTTTTTTCTTTGTATCATTTCCTACAGTTTAGCCTTTAGCAACATAATGTATCAGTGGATACAGTAGATAATTTGAGCTGGATCCTGCAAGATCTGGTAACTCCCTCATTTTCACTGTGTGCGTTCTGGCAACTGTTCGCTCGGATCCACCTGTTCATATCTCCGCCCATAAAAGTCCAAAATCTTTGTGCTTTTTTTTTGATTATTTATTAAAAATACAACGAGATGAGACGTCCATGTTTGTGGAGTGGATGTTACTGCTGCAGCAGGTGCAAAAGCTCATGCACACACTGCTGCCAGCACAGAAGCTGACTGCATGTCCTGCAGGGATGAAACGTCTTCATCCACCTTCAGCTGCGTCTCAAATATGACTGGCCATAACATTGTAACAGCACAAACGTAACAAAACGTAACACTAACCACTCATTGTATGTACTGGAATTTTTGATGTGGTTGGTGTGTCAGCTTCACCTGCTCAGCTGTGCACCCTGCAGACAGTGCATGTTTTACGCACAGGAGCGTCTCCAGACAGCTCTGCAGAGTGTGCAAAACTGCCAATGTGTCAGAACTCCTGTATATATTTCAAATATAATAAATAAAAAAAGCCTACAGTAAAATAATTAAAAATTAGTGAAATGTTTGATGTGTATTATTCACATTGCACGTTTCAAAATTAGTAAAAAAAATTAAAAAAATCCAGGATCAAATTTTCAAAAAGACAGTCCAATTTATTATCGACCATAAATGGATGGATTGTCCTTAGCTGGACAACAGAGAACTGAAGCAGTAGTAACAAGAGATTGGAGCAGAAAGACGCGTAGGACTGAATTCAGCTGAGAAGAGTTCGGGTTGGACATTGAAGTTTGCTTGTGTGTGTGTGTGTGGGGGGGGGGCGCAGTTGAGACACTTGACAGAACTGGAGCTGCTATGATTCACCGCTCTCTAAAATAGTTATTTTAATTCAACCTTTATTTATACAGGTTGTTGGTCTCATTGAGCCTCGAGGACTCATTTACGAGAGAGACCTGTTTTTAATCAATTTAATCAAATGTTTACAGATGTTTAACAATCTGTTACAATACACCAAAATACAGGAAATGGCATCTCTTTTCTTCTGGGGGAGGACCCCACCCCCCTCCCGCTATTTGTGTTCCGGCATAATTTGGTTTACAAATTAAGCCCTGAGTGGATAGTAGAGCATTTGAAGATGTATAGTGAATAAATGCATTTATCTGTGGTAACTAAATGATCCTACTGTATTAAGAAACAAACAAAAAAAAAGTTTGACGTGTTTAAAAAATACAGGTAAAACAATGTCTGCTGGTCACATTTCATATTCACACATAGAAAGATCCCAAATAATTCAGCCACGCTAAATTACCAGGTCCATTTGCTAATGCGCACTGACAGTCTGAATCACTATAATAGCCAANTGACACTTGTAGCTTTAGGCTACCGTTTGACTACTTTTACTTGGCTGGTCACTTGTTTAAAAATTTAGCTACCACTTTGCTTAGATTTTGTTTACTGTCCAGAATGATGAGTTGAGATGAAAGATCAGAGATTAAAAGATGCAGAGAAGGAAAGTCAGGCCAATACAGAAAGATTGGAGAGGACCACAACAACTTTGTAACGATCATGAGACAAAAATAGTTGCACAATCTTTAAAAGATGAAAGAAAAAAAAAAAAAAACTAAAAGAACCTAGCTAAGCATTATTGGATTTGGTACTTGAAGTTGAGACATTTGGGAGACTCCATCATGAATTTGGTTTTCATCATGGTTTTCGGCGGGCCACTTTTTCTTCGTTGGTGTTTGGCGGGCGGCTTCAACTTCCGGTACGGACTAGGCATCGAAAATAGTAATCAAAAATAAATATTTTGAACGATTCCGGGAAAACTGGACAGTTAGTCCCAGTTCCAAACGATTCTCGATGCCCAACCCTAATCTTATCCCACTCAGCCTTTAAAACCTTATTCCCACAATCTGCTCTTTGAATTGAGAAAGCTCCTCGGATGAAGAGCGAAACGTCTTCTGTTACAAATAAAGTCCAGTTGTTTCTGTATTGAACGTTTTGATTTTTTCATGTCCTGGATGACTGAGAATCTTCACCAGCATTTTTCTGATTATTGTGGAAGGATAACAACAAATTTACCTTCGTCTTTAATAATAACATGTCCAATGTTGACATATGTTTGAATCGACACAAACTGAAGAATTAAAGTTTGTGTTTGATAGAATTAATGAGCTAAAAGTTAGTTTAAACAGCTAAAACTGAAGTGAATTGTTTCCATCTTCTAACAGCATCACATAATAAAGTTTATTTAAATGTTACTTATTTAGAAATATTTCAATATTTTAGTACTTACATGGCTTTTTTGGAGACTTTGACTACTGGCAGCAGCCTCAGAATAGACTTCATGTCTTTAGAATATTTCTTTGGGTTGAAATCATCCATAAAGTTTCCAGATGACAGTAAGATGAAGACCAGAGCTGACCAGTGAGCAGGAGACAGTTCATCTGTGGAGAGACTTCCTGAACTCAGAGATTGTTTGATCTCCAATGATTTTACTTCATTTTTAATTGATTTTACCTGTTTAAATTGTCATTTTATTGTATTTTAAATTTAAATTTTAGTTCACTGTGTGTTAGTTTTGTAGGTCTGTTTTTAATGCTTTCTTTTATCTTGTTTGTATCTAATGTCCAGCACTTTGTTTCAGCTGTGGCTATGTTAAAGAGCTTTATAAATAAAGCTGCTGCTGATGATGAATACAGATAATTTTTGGGGGGGCTTCTCACTTCATCCGGGGTTGCCACAGTGAACTAAGTCACACGAAGACTTGGCAATAGTTTTTATGCCAGAATCCCTTCCTGACACAACCACAGACCTCTGTGTGGAACAGAGAGCTGCTATCTAGGGTGCCGGGGGAAGCGGATGGTGGGGTAAAGGGCCTTGCTCAAGGGTCCAGAGTGTGGCAGATGGTGGAGACAGGTGGGACTGCTTCACTTATCCCACCCACATTCTTGATGTTGTTGGCACTAGGGCTTGAACTAAAGAATGATGAACAGCAACAGTAGTAGTATCTTCCGATAACAAGCTCACCTTCTTAACCTCTGCACCAATCCAGATACTATTCCGATAAAAACATAATTATTGATTTTATAAGAGGAAGTCTCCTCTCTATATGCAAGTACAATTTGAATAAACATGTGCACCGGGAGGAGGACCAGAGGAAGACCCAGGACACGCTGGAGGGACTATGTTTCTCGGCTGGCCTGGGAATGCCTTGGGATTCCCCCAGAGGAGCTTCTCCAAGTGGCTGGGGAGAGGGAAGTCTGGGCCTCCCTACTTAGGCTGCTACCCCCGCGACCCGACCCCGGATAAGCGGACAAAAATAGATGGATGTGCACATGTAGTTGTATAAGGGGGTTCAGATTTACTGAGCCGTCCAATACACTGGATGTAAAATGAGCAGGTTTTACACTTACACAAATTATCAATATTTCACAAGTTCTCTCTTTTTTAGGAATTAACAAATAAATTGTGTGGTCAGATTAAATGTAACAGGCATGAGACATTAATTTATGTTGATTCACCAGGAGATGAATCATTTATTAACAGAATCATAAATTACATCAACATATGTACAGATCAATTGATCTATCAGATTCCCATAATTTAACGTCAGCAGATGAAATCACGCGTCCGTAACTTATAGGAACAACAGAATAAAGTTGTCTTAGAATAACTTATATCTGCAGGCATTTAACTTAAAGTTCTGGCAAGGATAGATAAGAGAAAGTTTAGGAGGAGTAAGATGGAGGAAGTAAAGGAGGACTTTTTCAGAAACAGATCACGTCTAACATTGAATGCTAGGAAACGCCTTGTATCTGTGACTTTCCTTCCCTCCATTGATTACGGTGACATTATCTACATGAATGCTCCTACAAGCACCCTGCAGATGTTGGATGCTGTCTATAATGGTGCTCTAAGATTCATAACTGGCTGTGATTATCATACCCACCACTGCACCCTGTATTCACTGGTTAACTGGACATCATTAATCAACCAATCAACTTTATTTCTAGAGCACATTTTAAAAACCACAGGGTTAACCAAAGTGCTGTACAATAACACAAAGGACAAGTTAATTAAAACGATAAAAAACAAAGCATACAAAAAAACCATATAACAGTACCAGTCTCACTGAAGGTTGTCATGATCCACGTTCTGTCTTCCATAAGTTATTGTTATATTCTTAGTTTATCATGTCATGTTGTCATGTTCACAGCAATCACATCATTGTTCCCTCCGCCCTCGTGCCCAATGCCTCATTAACGATCATTGCACTCACCTGTTTCTTCCTGTATTTAAGCTCCACGTCCACAGTCATTCCTTGCCAGATTTATGAACGGTTTTGCCTAGTAATTGTCCAGCGCCCATGTCTTGTCCTGTCTTGCTTGCTACGACTCTGTTTTGGTTTTTTGGTCTCACGTCTCTCGCTCCAGCCCCCAACGTTTTGGAATCTGCTTCTCTGGTTTTGATCCCTGCACACGCTACTGGACTTCGCCCTCCTGCCTCTCCCCTTGTCGGACCTGTTCAGCCATCAGCCATCCCTTCTGATCAGAAACAGCCTAAAAAGGTTAGTGTTTTTATTAAAGATAAAAACATCTACCTGTTCAAGCCCTGTCACTAATATTTTAATCTCTTGTGCAGAACTCAAGTTACCGGTGACGATCAAGACCCATTCCAGTTTCCCGTTTCTTAATAAAATTGTTAAAACTTCTCCAGTGTTCAGTTTATTAGTGAAACTCAAAAACGCAGTCTTGACACAGGTGTGTTAAAATGCCATATATCAAGATCACATGTTAAAAGCCAAGGTAAAAAAGTGTGTTTTTAAAAGAGATTTAAAAACAGGAAGGGAGGAGGCCGTCTGACACTCAAGGGTAAGTTGTTGCACAGTTTGGGAGCAACGACAGCAAATTCTCTGTCACCTCTGAGTTTCAGCCTAGTTTTGGGCACTGTCAGCAGCTGATCACGCAGACTCTTCCATTGGTACATTTTCATCTTTAAATAATTTCTTGGTCTGCTGCCTTCATACATCTCCTCCTAAATGTCTTTGCATGAGTGCAGCTACAACGTGCGCTCTCAGGACATGATTACCTGCAGTGTTCCGTCAGTGAGGACTGAACTTGGCAAAAGGGCATTCTCCTACTCTGCTCCTGCTTCCTGGAATATCTTACAAAAAGATCTGAAGCTCTCGTCCTTGACTTCTCTAAATGGTTTTAAGAATCTGTTGGAATCCTGGCAAAAACCAATGCAGATATGTTCCTGTTTTTGATTTTCTACATTATAATGTTTTGCTACTTTGCTACTTTGTTTTAATTTGTTAAAAAATCTGTATTTGTCTATTGTTGATTGTTAAAGGAAACTCTACTGTTGCTGTTCATCATTCTTTAGTTTGTAGCAGGTCTATCTTGTAAAAGAGTCCTCGAGTCTCAATGAGATTAATCTGACTAAATAAAGGTTGAATGAATGAATAAAAAAGCTAAGTCTGGTCCTCTGGACATTCAAAAAACAAAACAATGCAGTTAAAAAAGCACCAAAAAAGCACAAAAAATAAATAAATAAACCTGTAGAAACGTTTCGTCTTTCGTCCGAAAGACTTCCTCAGTCTGAGATACTGTATTCAGCTCAGTTTTATAAATGGCACCCTCTCACAGTGGATCAACCAGTTTGCTGATCACAGCCGAAACCAGCTGATCACATGATCAAGGAGGACCATCAGCCTAACGATGGATCGTTAGCAACCTGATGGTTGTGGTGTCATCAGCAAACTGGTTGATCCACTGTGAGAGGGTGCTATTTATAAGACTGAGCTGAATACAGCATCTCAGACTGAGGAAGTCTTTCGGTCGAAAGACCAAACATTTCTACAGTTTGTTTGGTTTTTTTTGCTTTGTTTTGGTTTGTTTTTTGAATGTCCAGAGGACCAGACTTAGCTTTTTTAGATTTTTCTACCTGGATTAGAAGGGGTAGTTATCTTAAAGTTAGTTTCAACCAGATACGGCACACTCTTCGGCTGGCATCCGCTGGACTTCAGGTCCGCTAAATGAACATCGACTTTTTACCTTGGCGAATATTCTTTGTCCAAGCTCCAATAAAGTTGGCCAGCCTTAAACGTGCATGGATCGTCCATCCAACCAACGTTTAGCAGGCTTCCACCATGTTCACTCTCAGCGTCTCACATGAGATCCGCGTCAACCGAACCGAGGCAGTGGCACTGGTTCCGGTTGATTTTCAAGATAAAAGTATTCCTTGAGAGGAAAATTCATTCAAGTTGGAGCTTAGAAGCTCGAGGCAGATTCATAGCCAGCAACGCTATGAGTCCTTAGCTGATTCCCGATTGGCCAGTGGCACAGGAAGGGGGAGTGAGATCAGGAGTTTGAGAAGAAGAGGTCAAGAGGTTAGTTTAGATCGGAAGGGGAGGGTAAAGTGATACAGGGAACCCCCGACCTACGAACGAGTTTGGGACCTAAGAACCGTTCGCAGGTCGATCGGTTCGCAGGTGGGGGGTGAAAATAGCGTCTCGTTCGTAGGTCGCTATTCTGTTCGTAGGTCGCGGAAATACCGCTAACGGACCGCCGCGCCCACATTTAACAGCATGACACTGACATACTGGGCTATATACATGCACAGAACTTTATTTACAAACACTTATCTAAACCATTACACCACACATGCATCCATAAACACACACAGTAACTGTACATCAGTAACTTCACATCAGAACTGCAGCAAATCAGCAGGAAATCTCATCAGCAAAATGATGTCAACAATCACACATGAGCACTTCTGAAAGTGCAGCTTTTCACATCAAACCTGCAGCAAACCAGGGATTCCCATCAGCAAAATGATGTCAACAATCACACATGAGCACTTCTGAAAGTGCAGCTTTTCACATCAAACCTGCAGCAAACCAGGGATTCCCATCAGCAAAATGATGTCAACAATCACACATGAGCACTTCTGAAAGTGCAGCTTTTCACATCAAACCTGCAGCAAACCAGGGATTCCCATCAGCAAAATGATGTCAACAATCACACATGAGCACTTCTGAAAGTGCAGCTTTTCACATCAAACCTGCAGCAAACCAGGGATTCCCATCAGCAAAATGATGTCAACAATCACACATGAACACTTGTCAAAGTGCAGCTTTTCACAGCAAAACAGCAGCAAATCAGAGAGTCACATCAGCAAAATGATGTCAACAATCACACATGAACACTTGTCAAAGTGCAGCTTTTCACAGCAAAACAGCAGCAAATCAGAGAGTCACATCAGCAAAATGATGTCAACAATCACACATGAACACTTGTCAAAGTGCAGCTTTTCACAGCAAAACAGCAGCAAATCAGAGAGTCACATCAGCAAAATGATGTCAGCAATCACACATGAGCACGTTGCGTTGATGAGTGTCCATGTGCATGAGAAAGAAGTCCATGAACTCAGAAAAAGCGAGAAGCAGCAGAAAAATGAATCAAAATTGTCTTACTTTGACCGAAGTGTAGGTAGACAGATGTTGTTCTCATGATCAAACCTGCATCTGATGGAACTGCTGAGCCATTGCTCAACAATGAATGTTGGGAGCATTTTAGGCCAGCTGTAAGTTCAGGCATGTGTCAGTTCAGGTGTGTTGTCCTGATGTGCAATTGTCCTGATGTGAGCAGGTCTGTGCATCACATGAAGTTTTTCTGTTTTGACAGCAGTCATTTAAGAGTAGAAGGACACAAAGGTGATGGATGGAGGCAACATGCAGGACACCAGAGGCAACTGGTATTCTGCGCTGTGTGTTGTCCTCCAGCCAGAGGACAAGCAACCTTTCCATCTCGACTATTCTCCCCGTCCTTTGCTTGGTAATGATGGTGGACTTCATGGGGGCTGAAGCACGCACCTGCTGCAAAATGCGTTCTTTGTCCGCCATTATTGTCCCCACAGTTGACCTCGGCAACCCTAGCGCCTCTCCAATTTTAGAGGGAGTCATGCCCTGATCGGACATTTTTATTATTTTTGCCTTCGTCTCCAGCGTTATGGTACGACGAGGTTTTTTCCCCTGTGCCGCGTCCGCGGACTTTGCAGGTCTCTTCGGAGCCATTCTTGATCAAGCTAAGGTGCTAATTCCTAAGGAGCAAAAATTAAAATTAATGCTAACGTTCAAAAATGAATGCTGACGTTTGCTTTCGTCTAAAAATATTTTTTCATTTAGTACTGGACCGTACCTGCCCGTTCGATGACCCGTGGACAACTCCTGTCGTTCTCGTCACAATTAGCTAACGTGCTAACTCCTAAGGAGCAAAAATTAAAATTAATGCTAACGTTCAAAAATGAATGCTGACGTTTGCTTTCGTCTAAAAATATTTTTTCATTTAGTACTGGACCGTACCTGCCCGTTCGATGACCCGTGGACAACTCCTGTCGTTCTCGTCACAATTAGCTAACGTGCTAACTCCTAAGGAGCAAAAATTAAAATTAATGCTAACGTTCAAAAATGAATGCTGACGTTTGCTTTCGTCTAAAAATATTTTTTCATTTAGTACTGGACCGTACCTGCCCGTTCGATGACCCGTGGACAACTCCTGTCGTTCTCGTCACAATTAGCTAACGTGCTAACTCCTAAGGAGCAAAAATTTAAATTAATGCTAACGTTCAAAAATGAATGCTGACGTTTGCTTTCGTCTAAAAATATTTTTTCATTTAGTACTGGGCCGTACCTGCCCGTTCGATGACCCGTGGACAACTCGTGTCGTCGTCGCGTCGACTATTAGCTAAATGCTAACTCCTATGGAGCACAAATTAAAATTAATTCTAACGTGTGCTAACGTTGGCTTTAGTCTAAAACTGATATAAATTTACTGTAAATGTACTGTACCTGCTCGTAGGTTCTTCGTACGTTTTTTTTTTTGTCGTGTTCTTCGTTCTTTGTTCGCTGTAACTGTTCGTAAGTGTCTTCTCCCATCAATCACCGTGGAAAACCACGAGGCACAAAATGGCCGCAGCCCTTTAAATAGTTACCGCTTTACCTGTACGGATCCCTCCGCCGCCAGGTGCACTGCGGCTTTGTGTACATCCGCCAGAAGCCCAGCCCCCCCCCTCTCTGGCGGTACTTTTCCACAGTCATGCGCAGTGTCATGCCCAACAAACAACAGCCAAGGCAAAAGGCAATCCCCTCCCCCACCTCGCCGATTGCCGTTTTGTGACGCAGTTTCGCCGTAGCTCGATTATATACCTGTAATGGGGCTCGTTCGTAGGTCGTGTATCCAGTCTGCCGTAGGTCGATTATATATTTTAACTTGGTTCGTTCGTAGGTCACATATTTTCTGCCGTACGTCGATGATATTATTCTACTTTAACTCGTTCGTAGGTCCTGTAGTTCGCAGGTCGATGGAGTCGTAAGTCGGGGGTTTCCTGTAGTTTTAGGCGCCAGCTTTTATGATAAAACTGATTAAAAACTGTCTTAACACTTTAAACAAACACTGTTGACTTGTCACTTTGATTAAACAACGTCATTCAATTATCAACATATTGAACCTACTGATGATAATAACATAACAAGAGATTATTCTTCTGATTATTAATTAGGACAAAAATAAAGTCTCTTGTTGAGGTGATTAGTGTCCTGAATTCAAACTAAATGAGATAAACAGTGTCACTGACCTTCACTGCAGGTTTCAGAGAAAAAGTGCACCATTACACATTCATAGTAAGAGGATGTTCAGCTGCTAATTCCAGTTTGAATTAAACAGAGTCTTTGACTATCAAACATTGAACTCAATAATGCTCACTTAACACAAGGTTATTCATTTGATACAATTGAATTAACACAAAGTAAAAGAATAAGAGTCTCTTGTGATTTAATTTGTGTCTTGATTCAAATTAATAAAATAAAACAGTGTTAACGTGTTTCACTGAGAGATTCAGTGAAAAGGTGTTTCAATACAGTTTCCAGAGACCTGTACAAAGACTTGCGTGGATTCCTTACTGAAAAGTGACGTACGGTCAAATCCAGAAAAGTGTGTACGCACAAAAAAGTCCAGGGGCCTCATGTATCAACCGTGCGTGCGCACAAAAACCTTGCGCACGTCACTATCCACGCAAAACCCCGTATGTATCAAAACTGAACTGAACGTGAATATGTGCACACCTCCACGCCAGCTCATGAGCTGGCGTACGCACGTTTCTGTGGTTGTTGTTCCTTTGGCGACACCTAGAGGCCATTCTGAGAAGCTGTGTTCACGATGGGAAACACACCAAACACACATGATTAACAAATATTACATCCACATGGACGCAATTAGAATATAACCTGCAAAACATATAAAAAACAGAAAGACTGAATAGTTCTGCACAGCTTAAATTCTTGTTCTTTGTTCATTTTAGCTGTTTTAGCAGTTGAAGAACGTGATGCATGATGGGACAAGACGACATTCCTCTGTTATAGGGTATATTTAAATGAAAACAACGTTAGTCTTTCTGTTAATTCATTCCAGATTTAAAGAACACAAGAAAACTATTTTAAAAGAAACCACAAGAAATTCTCTTTTACCTTGATTTCATGTATTGTTACATGAAGCCCCACAGTCTGTGGTTGACTTTAAGAGCGGCTTGAAGACCTTTCTTTTTAACCAAGCATACTCTACCTCCGCATGATTCTACTTTTGATCTTAGCCAATACTGTTGTTGATTTTAATTGTTTTATTAATTGTTTTATTGACATTTAATTCTGTTGCACCTTGTAGCACTTTGAGATTTCATTAATGAAAAGTGCGTTATAAATTGAATTCATTATTATTATTATTATTATTATTATTATTAGAGGATGTAATAAATAGTGTAACACGCAGAGCATTTATTTATAAACAGATATAATTTTCTGATCTAGGATATGGCTTATCAGCCGTTTTCAGAAATAATCATTTTTCAGTTTGGCACTGCGCTCTGGAGCAACACAGGAGCCGTGCATCACACGTGCATCCAGAAGCAGCGATCAAACTGTTCCACAGAGGGAGCTGGCAGGTCGATCGGGACTGTGCAGTCCAGTCCACACAAAGCCAGATCATGTCCAATGGAATGTCTCATCCATTTGATTCCAAAGGCTGAGTGGTCGCGCTTGGAGCGCGCCGCGCGCACCCTCGCCGGTGTTACACGGCAGCTGGTGGTGTTTCATTATCTGCGTTTATTGTAGATTTCTCCAGAATGACACGTGAAAGTACACCATATATAACTTGTAGGAGAGTAAAGGCTTCACAGACAAACAGACTGCGCACAAGGCTGCGGCGCGCGCAGCGTTTGGAGACTCCAACATCACGTCATGTCATGAAAACTCTCCACTGAGACGCACAGACTCGTTTCTTCATATCATCTATTAAATAAACAAAGATCTATGTTCTACCAAACATCCAAGTTCCTCTGTGTTTACAGTAATTATGGTAATAAACTCGTGCGCAAAGTTAATATTTTCACTCAGAATGAATGGATGAGCCGGTTGCGCACCAAAGCAGGGTGCGCGCGCACACAAATACCGGCACACAATCACTCGTTCTTTGCGTGATAAACACATTTTATTACTATTCTTACTTAGGATGTTTGTCCTCACTCATATTATATTAAATTCATTATTTTCCTGAATCTAGAAATCATTTCTGATCGCGCAGGGATCAAACAAACATGTCCTTCACACATGCAGGAAGTAATTTGCATCTGTTTAACATATGTAAATGAAGGCGTGTCAGGGGAGGTGTCTCACGTGCGCTCAGTTCCACGTCAATTGTGATGTACAAAAGGAATGTGCGTGGATTCAGGTGTACGCACAGTTTGATACATCTGGATTTTTTTGTGCGTACACACTTTTCTGGATTTGACCGTACGTCACTTTTCAGTAGGAAATCCACGCAAGTCTTTGTACATGAGGCCCCAGATGTATCAAACTGTGCGTACACCGGAATCCACGCACATTGCTTTTGTACATCACAATCAACGTGGAATTCAGCGCACATGAGAGAGTGGCCGACTCCGCCTTTGACACGCCTCCATATAAATATGCAAATTCATTTAAATATGCCCTCCACGAGAGGAATGTCATCTTTGCTCTATTGCAAATCATGTCGAAACGTGGAAAAAAGAGGAACTTCACGGACTGTGAACAGTAGACACTTCTGAGTGAGGTAGAGAAGCACGGAAAAAGGTTTTATTTGGCACGCTCAGCGCAAAACACACCGTCCACTTTTAAATAAGAAGTTGACCAAGTTACTCTAACATGCCTGTATAGGTCAGTGGGTAGCGTGCTCGCCCTTCGTCCCAAAGGTCATGAGATCGACTCCCGCATGGTACGTTTTTTTCTTTTTTTTTTATTCATTCCAGATTTAAAGAACACAGGAAAACTATTTAAATAAAACAACATGAAATAAAACAATACATGAAATGAAAGGAAGCAGAAGATTTCTTGTTTTGTAAATAGTTTTCATGTGTATTTAAATCTGGAATGAAAAAAAGAAAGAAAAAAAACGTTGTACCATGCGGGAGTCGATCTCATGACCTTTGGGACGAAAGGCGAGCACGCTACCCACTGACCTAAAGGTAGACATGTTAGTATAACTTGGTTAACCTTATTTAAACAAACCACATCTCATTGTTGTCAATATTGTTGCCACTATTTGGCGCATGCTTTTATATCCACTCATCTAATTGCGTCCATGTGGATATAATAATCGTTAATCATGTGTGTTTGGTGGGATTAATGATTATTTTCACATCATGGACACAGTTTCTCAGAATCACCTGTAAGTGTCGCCAAAGGAACAACAACCACAGAAACGTGCGTACGCCAGCTCATGAGCTGGCGTGGAGGTGCGCACATATTCACATTCAGTTCAGTTTTGATACATACGGGGTTTTGCGTGGATGGTGACGTACGCAAGGTTTTTGTGCGCACGCACGGTTGATACATGAGGCCCCAGGGCCTGGTCCACTACACATAATAATAATAATAATAATGAATTCCATTTATAATGCACTTTTCATTAATAAAAATCTCAAAGTGCTACAAAGTGTAACAAAGCAAAGATCAAAATAAAACAATTGATAAAATCAAATAAAATCAATAATAATATCGACTAAGATCAAAGATAAAATCATGTGGATGCAGATTAGGCTTGCTTAAAAAATAAATAAAATAAAATAAACATACATGACGAAAAATGTAACTTGAGGTAAGTTTTAATGTTGGATAAGTTTCAACGTTAGAATTAAATCCTGCTAACACAAAACATGTTTTTATTCCTAGCTTTAAAGCCAGTCAGTCAGAGTCAGAGTTTTATTGTCATACACACCACATGTGGTACCTGTGGTGGAATGAGATTATGTATACAGGGTCCCAGTTACATCCCACAATAAAATGTAAAAGAAAAACAGTAATAAGTTCTAAGATATGAACTATGAAACATCAACTAAATATACACTAAGCACTAATAGCATAAAAACAATGGCCCCCATTCACGAAAATGTTCGTATTTTTATCCTAAATTTCTCCTACTTTTGTTCGTACGAAGCGTTCGTACGAACATGCCACGTCAGATTCAACAAAGTCTTCTATCATGAGGAAACGTGTGTAAATGGCTTGCGTAAATATGATGAATCCCACCTGTTCTAAACAGCTGCGCGTGCACGCGGAAATGTCATTTACATAATCCCCACCCCTCAAAACACCATATAAGGCTACTTTCCTGCCTCAGACAGCAGGAAGTGTCCATTCATTCAAACTCAAGAAGTAAAAAGAAGAACTTTACGCGTTCGGAGTTCTGCTCTCAGTCGCGCACTGCTACCCCCCCCCGCAAGTGTCGGATGTGTTTTTGAACAGAAGCATTTTAAAGTGTCTCGAAACTACAGTTAACTTCATATTAATATAGTGCATGTTCTCCCGTGGGTCGTACAGTATCAGAAATCAAGAATAAATGGTTTGATCTGAAAATGGCTTCAAAAAAACATCTCGCCGCAGCACGGACAGGAGGTGGTCAGGAGGTGGTCAATCCTTGACCACCTCCTGTCATGTTGGCACGGTGGCAGGAGGTGCGCAAGACACGTGCCAACATGACAGGAGGAGGTGGTGGTGGCAGGAGGTGCGCAAGATGCGACATCTTTCAATCACTTCTCATTGAAAAAAACAAATTAGCGTTTAAAATAAACAACAACAAAAAATACTTAGTAATAAAGAACTTACTTAACATTACTTCACTATAAAACAATCTCATTTCACAGAACTGTTAATTACAGAGTGACACAATATACTCCGGTCGGTTTTTTTTTCTTTCTGTTCAGAAAAACGGAGCAACGTTTGGCATTCTGCCCAAGAACACAGCTGAAAATAAAGCAACAGACTCACCGGAGAAATCCCGGAACGAAATGTACATTATCCAGTTTGAAATGAACAGATTTCTCTCGTAGAACAGCAGCACTTATGAGTTGTGTGACTTCTCTACTTCTGCTGGAACGTGCTTAATCTACAGACTCTGTCATTTCTCTGTCTTCTCTAATTCTGCTGAGACGTTAAGTACGTCTTCTTCTTCTTCCCTTTTTTTAACACAGAGAAGAAATCAGGGTTGCCAGATCTCCAGACTGAAAGAAGCGATCAGCTCCTTCAAAACAAGCACAAACAAGCGACTCGCTCTTTTTAAAAAAGCCCAAAAAAAGCACCCCATCCCATTGTGTAAAAAAAGGCAGTTTTAAACAGTAATAAACATATTTATTATGGCATTACATATAACCAGCAAAATTATACATTAAAGAACGTATTCAGTCTAAAAAATAAAAATACATTTTGCATTTTTCTCCCATCTGTGGTCGTGGTCGGATCCAGTCTTGAAGAACACGCTCTTTCTCCCAATCTTTATTATATTTTTTCCATATTTACCCCACTTAGAGCTCATATTAGCGTTGTCTTGTCTAGACATTTCACTAAATTCTTTAGTTTGTAGCAGGTCGCTTTTGTAAATGAGCCCTCGAGGCTCAATGAGATTTACCTGACTAAATAAAGGTTGAATGAATGAATGAATAGACAAAGAATAAATAACAATGTTGCATTCGCGTGTAGTCGGATGTCCCGTGAAGAAACACGGTTTTTAATTTTTGATTGATTGATTGATGTTTATTCATTCATTTTAAAAGAACAATACAAGACAGTTTCATCAGATACAAGAATACAAGTAGG
>JBBPBX010037428.1:0-11761 GCA_038048925.1 Garcialebias charrua | reverse complement strand
TGAATTTGTCATTATAGCCACGTTTACCTATTACATGATACAACAGCATGCCATATTTTTCTTACTAATCTGCTGCATTAAGTGGCTGAAAGTGGTACTGCTCAATTTATTTATTTTTTCAGTCAGAATGACGGTCATATCTCAGCCAAAATATGGTTTATAAACATGGGGGGGGGAAATCCATAAATATGTCACTTCAGCCTATAAGTATGGTTTATGTAGTATTGAACTTGATGCGCAAAAAAAAATACAGAAAAATGAAAGCATTAAAGCCCCACTGACATGATTTTTTTAAATTTTCTTAAAATTGCTCAAAATATATATCTTTTTTCATTTAAATATGTTCGTTTTTGCAAACAAAATGATAAATCACTTTAATTTTGCTTTAAAAGTGATTTTGAACTTCAAGCCGTGTTTAATCATGGGAAATCCGATTACACACGAACGCACCATCTGTGACGTAGTGAGAGGCAGAGCTCTGGGCTTGTCACAGTGCGCGGTGTGAGCAGCTCGACATGAAGGTAAGTCTGATACAGCATCAGACCTAAATTAGATCCTGTTGTTTCTTGTTCCATCACCCAAACTATTTTCTGCTTCCCAAAATGAAGACAAATGGCTCAAATTTTCACATAGATTGCTAAATTCGTCGGGTTTTAAATTGTCCACTATTAAAGAGACCAGAGCCCTCAGCCTTGAACGCCTTTTTTGATTAATGCTGAAAAGTTAAACTGAAAAAGAGCTATTGAAAATGTGATCACTTTGAAATAATATTGTGAATTTTTATCTTGAAATGAAAATAGCAAATGAAAATTCAAACATAGAAATAATGACAATGATTTTTTTTGCTAAAATTTTATTTAGAATATATTTTAACACTGAAATTTTTAATACAAACATGCAACATAAATTTTTTTGTGGCATTTTCAATTCAAATCCTAACAACACATATTTACTTCCATAGATTTTATATTAAATCAAAGTTTTGATTTGTCTTGTTAATTTATAAATTAATTTGTGGTTGAGCTCATTTTCATTAGTTGTGGACCTTTTGCAGGTTTCTATAAATCTGTGCTGGTGTACAAGAAAAGTTTTCAAACTTCTTATCATTAAGTTTTATGCAATAGTTGGGAGAATGTAGCCTGTTAGCCTTCACAAGCTCTTACACACTGATAACCAATGTCCATCCATCCATTCATTATCTTTTACCCGCTTTTTCCATTTTGGGTCACGGGGGTCACCGGTGCCCATGTCCAGCAATCACTGTGCGAGGGGCGGGGTACACCCTGGACGGGTCTCCATCACAGGGCTACATAGAGACACATGAGACAAACAACCATTCACTCTCTCACTCACACCTAGGAACAATTTAGAGTTACCAATCAGCCTAACAACCATGATACTTTTAATTAGACTTCTTATAGTGATCAGTTTCATCTACTGATCTATGTCTCTGCAAAGTTCTTTTTGAGCTTAGAGGTTGTCCAAATATTCCCTCTTTTGATCAGTTGAATTCAGATTTTATGCAGATTTATTAGCTTTGATTGTCTCTGATATCCTCTATATTTCATTCCCTCCAGGTGCGTCCAGCCAACCAGAGAGGAGGCATGCTCTTTGCCTTCACAGACGCTCAACAGAAGGTGGTGGAGCTGGGTTTGGGCCTCACTCCAGTTCGTGGTGGGATCCAGAGCATCTTGCTGTACTACACTGACAAAAAGCAGGCCTCCCACAGCCATAAAGCTGCTGCTTTTAGTGTCTCTGACATGACTGACCAATGGACACGGTTCACGGTGAGCTTCACGTGCTACAGAACAAATACTAATTTAATGCTATTCATTGCCAGGAAAAAGACAAAGAGGAGATACAGATTGGGGTATGTTCAAAGAAGCTGCTACCACAAACAACAACACATGTCTCCAGGAGTACTGTATATGTATGCAATATAACTGTATATGGATGCAGTTAGAGAGGACATGGATGTTAGGCTTTATACAGGCTTCTGATATCCAGTTTCAAATTCAATATATTGTTATTAACTATTTTATTTGGGTAACCTAGTTTCTAAAGGTAAAAGATAATGTAAATGACAAAACTATTTAAATTTGTTTGTGAGTGTATACTAATTGGCAGTGAAGTTTATAAAATTGCACATGGGGTGCCACATAACTGTATGTAAGGTAACTGGGACCCTGTGTACACAATTTTGTTCCACCTCATGTACCACATGTGGTGCGAATGACAATAAAGAATCTTGAATCCTTGAACATAAAATCCTGCCTAAGGTGTCACGGTTCAGAGACTGTCCGTGATGCAGTTCCACCTCCACATCTGTCCCTCCCAGAGCACAACTCACCACTATTCTCTATCCTCATTCAACCTTTATTTATATAGTTTAATCCCATTGAGCCTCGAAGACTCATTTACAAGAGAGACCTGATTTTAACAAAGAGTAATGACAACAGTGGACAACAACGACAATAATAGACAATCATAAAGGACGTGTACAAATTAATTTTTTATACATGTCCTATAGGCTACCAATCTAACAAACAGGTTTCCTCACGCGTCACCATAGCTTTTCTTTCTGCTCCCGTTCATATACTTTTCCTAAATCTACAAAGATTACATTATATTTTCACCACCATGCTTTAGTTATAAGCCACTCTACAGAAAAAAAAGTATAGGCCTACTTTGTACATTTTTGGTCAAATATCAATGCAACAGGACTCAGGAGTAAAGTTTACTTTCTTAAATGAAGCAAATCTTCACTTTTTGTCTAGAGAAAGAGCATTACAGTATTATTTGGTAAATTACACCAAATACAATACCAATGCTTTAAACTCTAAAGGAAATAAACATATTTCTGATTGTGGTGTTTGTTTTTTTCCGCCTGTAGTTGGTGGTGGAGGATAATGAGGTGCGTCTCTACATGGACTGTGGAGAGGCTGAGAGGACCACCTTCCATCGGAGGCCAGAGAAACTCACCTTCTCACACAACTCTGGCATATTTGTAGCAAATGCAGGAAGCACAGGGCTCGATCATTTTGTGGTAAGTAAACACTTCTTTATCTGTTGCAGAATCTGTTTGGTTGACAAACCTTTACCTCTCTCTCTTTCACACACACACACACACACGAACACACGCGCGCGCACACACACACACACACACACACACACCACAGAAAATTCCCTGATCACGTGTCTTTTATGGCTGTTAAAAAATTGTTACAAGAGACCCCATTTTATCAAGCGCTAACTTGCGTTGAATTTGAAAGTCAGCCTTTGCCAAGACAAGGAGGCCTTCAACAAAATGTGCAAAGACCTTTAAAAAGAAAACAAAGAACTTCAGAACATTTGGAGAGCAAATATGGTGTACTCAATAAAAAAAAGACACCATTCCAGCTGGAAAATGACACTTTTTGAAATGAAGTTGACTTGCTGAGTAGAGACAAGGGCTTTCTTAGTGAAGACATTAACTCACTTTGTCTCCACTACAAGGTGCTAAACAATGCATTACAAGATGCAGAGATGGTCAACAACTCCTTAAAAGTTCAAGTCCAACTGCTTCAGAACAGTCTAGAAAGTGAGGAGTTCACTGAACATCACAACCAGGCACGCCAAAAAAACAAATAAAGAGCTACAAAATGTCTTGATCAAACTACAGCTTCTTGAAATTGGCCTTGCTGTGTCAAAAAAAAAGATCAACAAGGACCTGCTGCAACAAATCCAGGTTTGAAAGAAAAACGTTTCTGTGGCCAATAGAAAACTGCTGGAGAGCCAGACAGCCTCACGAGACAAAGATGAGGATCTCAAAAATAATCAAGAAGAAAATAAAAACCCTGATGGCTTTTCTTGCTTCAGAATATTGTAAGACCTTGATTCAGCTAAATTCCTCCCTGATTGAGGAAAAGCAGGTTTTAGAAGACAATGGTTAAGCAGCAAGCCGCATCTATGTGAATATCACTTCTGCACGAGATCCGGTAGTTTCAAACTGTTCTGACTGGACGTAACAACTACAATGAGTTGAAGGCAGAAAACGACTTTGAAACAACAGAATGAGGCCTTGAAGATAGACAACCTTGAGATCAACAAGAAGTTGCCCAAAAGCAATCAGGCATCAAAAGACATGCAAGAGTCTTTTCAAGAACAAGCCAAAGAGCTGGTGTCTATCACGGTGCACTAAGATTCATAACTGGTTGTGATTATCATACCCACCACTGCACCCTGCATCACTGGTTAACTGGACATCATTAACCTCACACAGACTCTTCCACTGGTACATTTTCATCTTTAAATCACTTCTTGGTCTGCTGCCTTCATACATCTCCTCCTACATGTCTCTGCGTGAGTGCAGCTACAGCGTGCGCTCTCAGGACATGATTACCTGCAGTGTTCCGTCAGTGAGGACTGAACTTGGAAAAAGGGCCTTCTCCTACTCTGCTCCTGCTTCATGGAATATCTTACAAAAAGATCTGAAGCTCTCGACCTTGACTTCTCTAAATGGTTTTAAGAATCTGTTGGAATCCTGGCAAAAACCAATGCAGACATGTTCCTGTTTTTGATTTTCTACATCTACCTTATAATCTGTCTGTTTTGCTACTTTGATATCTTTGTTTTAACTTGT
The DNA here is from genome assembly GCA_038048925.1 of Garcialebias charrua. Taxonomy (NCBI): domain Eukaryota; kingdom Metazoa; phylum Chordata; class Actinopteri; order Cyprinodontiformes; family Rivulidae; genus Garcialebias; species Garcialebias charrua. Next base: position 7,140 of record JBBPBX010037428.1, on the reverse strand, counting down.
TAAAAAAATCTGTATTTCTCTCTTATGTTTGTCTATTGTTGATTGTTTAAGGAAAATCTACTGTTGCTGTTGTCATCATTCTTTAGTTTGTAGACAGGTCTCTCTTGTAAATGAGTCCTCGAGGCTCAATGAAATTAACCTGCCTAAATAAAGGTTGAATGAATGCACTGAACAATGCTTTGCTTTTTCATAGCAGTTCTGAAGACTAAGACAGCGGAGCACAGCAGTGCACGGCTGTGCACAGCCGTGCAGCAGCTTGTCAGGCTCTTGGCGAAAACCCAGTTATGTTTTGTCTTCACTTCGGCTCTGAGTCCGACTTCACTCGTCTTAAGCCTGTGACCAAACTTAACTAGCATACGAGATGGTTTGTTTACATCATGGTTTGTTTGGCTACAAAAACAGCAACAATGAAACACAATTTGAGAGCTATAATAGGCAGACTGCAGCTACTATGGACATTGGCGTGGAACGAGCAGAGGACAAAGGGTAAGTGGAAGCGTGGACAAAGAAGAGGGGGAAGCAAGTGGAGTGCTAGAGAGGCTAAAGGCTAATGCTAACAAACAGCCAATTGAAAAATTACATAATTAACAAACATTAAAAAAAACAGAACAACCAGAAGCAGGAAACCAAGCTGAAGATCAGGGTAGGTAGATGATGGCTAGAAAGAGGACATATGAAAAGATGACCAGCAGCAATAAACATCTGGGGAGTGGAGTCACTCAACAGGAGACCTTTGATGGTCAAAGAGATGTGCAATTTGAGAACCTTGATGTGGGGAGGTGGAAATGCGGCCTGTTAGACCCACCTGACAACTGGTTAGCTGGAGTGGTGGAAGGATTCTGTCAAGACCCTCAAAGATTAGTGCTGGAGGTGGGTTCACAGTGCCTTGAAAGCAAGTACTGGAGTTGTACTGACATTAGCCTACCCGTCCAGAGAACCTGACTTAACTTTTTTTTAGTTTTACTGACCTTATTGTTGAAGAGTTGTGGAAATAAATATGTACCACAAATCTGTGGTTCAAATTCGATTTTAATTAATACAGAGTTAAATGAACATCATTACAGTTTCAATTGAAAAATCTATTTACGGTATTTTTATTTACAGGCAGTCCATGCACCATAAGTAAAAACTGAACTGTGGTGTTAGAAATGTTTTTGATTTTTTCCCATCTGTTGACAAAGCTTGCAGATCCAGTGAAGTAGGTACAAATTTAAAATAATGGACATACTGCACCATACTGAATAAACAAATTCTAATGTGATTGCTCCAACAACACTTCAACTCTTGGGACTTTAGATCATTTGCTGGCTTTATTCCACATGCTTTTAAAGATCAGAACAGAGAGGAGGCATGACAGGAGCAAATAACAGAGAAGGAGGAACAGGAAGGGAGTAATGCAAAGGAAATAACAGTATGAAAATGTGGGGGTTGTAAATTGATCACAGATGTGGAAGTTAGAGATGTCAGCAGGGCTTAGTTGTTGTCAAATCAAAGGCCTTGGATTATATCAGTTGTGAAAGTCTGGCATGTTAATATTCTGTTTACCAATCTAGACTCTTTTTTCCTTTTATAATATGATCTTAGATCAAGATCAAATAAAGACATTTTGTGGAACCAGGATTTTAACCCAAAGAAGCAGCTACCAAATGCCCAAACACTGAAACAACAACAGCAATCACCACCATCACTGCTGGTAGTCAGACCATGTTACGATGGTGACACAACGTGGCCATCCTCACGTCATTCAGCTGTCTTCTCTGTGTCCTGACTTTTTGAAAGAGCTATCTGAAGCATGAGAACAAAATCTGATCTCGCTTTGTCCCATCGTTTCTTTCTGGGTCACTAAATGTGTGAGTTTTGAATAATGAAAAGCCTTTCATAATGTGCACTACAAACACATCAATATATAATCTGAGTTCTGGTAAATTTGTTTTTAGGTTATTAGAAGTTTCCGTGTTCTCCATATGTAGAAAGAGAGAGACTAACTAAACTTAAACTAAAAATAAATAGGTTAGGGTCTGTATAAACGTTCATAAGCCTTGTTTATTGTAGCTATGGTAGTCTTTATCTGAATGAATTGGTTTGAAACATTAGGTCAATTAGTTTTTTCTTCATAATTATACTACAGTATTTGAATTGCTATCCAACAACCTCATGCAACAAATGGCTAAGTGTCCTCAATGCCTGAGATATAAGGATTTTAGTCCTTGTATCTCTACCCCCGCCCCCCACCTGCTCCCAAAAAGAAAAAGTAGTCAGTTTATAAAGAGAAGCTTGAACCCTAAAGCTTTCCTGAATGAGTCAGACCTCCATTTGTAGGAGCAATATATTTTCTATTTCCACCAGCTACATCTTTCTTCTGCGTGACCTCAGCCAAAGTGAGGAGAACGTTCAGGAGGATTAATCCTCACAATGCAACTGGACCAAACAACATCCCTGGGAAGGTGCTGAAAGACTGTGCCGATCAGCTCTGCGAGTTGCTGGCTGACATCTTTTATTATTATTATTTTTCTTTAACTCCTCACTTATCCTGGCAACAGTTCCCACCTGCCGGAGGACCACCATCATCATCCCAGTCCCAAAGAGCTCTACAGTGACTGGTCTGAATGACTATCAGCCAGTAGCCCTCACCCCGATAGTCGCTAAATGCTTTGTAAAACTGGTCATGACCCACATCAAAACAACCATCAACATCAATGAGGACCCTCACCAGAATGCATATCATGAGAATCGATCAACACAGGACACCATCTGCTCTGTGGTCCAAACTGCTCTCAACCACCTGGAGCAAAAGGACTCCTACATCTGTATGCTCTTTGCGGACTTCATGTCTGCCTTCAACACCATGATCCCCCAAACCCTGCTGGACAAACTATTCACACTAGGTCTAAGCCCATTCATTTGCAACTGGGTCCTAGACTTCTTAACAAACAGACCACAGTCAGTGAGGTTTTACATTTTACTTACTTATCTTCCTCCACCATAACCCTCAGCACTGGCTCCCCTCAGGGCTGTGTGTTGAGCCCTCTTCTGTTCACTCTGCTCATGTATGACTGTGCAGCTATACATTCAAGCTGTCATATTGTAAAGTTTGCAGATGATATAGCAGTGGTGGGATGCATCACAAACAATGATGAGTCCAGCTACAGGCAGGAGGTGGAACACCTGGAGAGCTGGTGCAAAGAAAATAACCTTCACATCAATGTGAAGAAGACAAAGGAGATGGTTTTGGACTTCATATCTTAGATCTCATTACTGTTTTTATTTTACATTTTACTGTTAGATGTAACTGGGACCCTGTGTACAAAATTTCATTCCACCACATGTACCAAATGTGATGTGTATGACAAATAAAGAACCTTTGACTCTCTCTTTTCCATTTTTGCATCTCTACAGGGTTCTATTCAGCAACTAATTATAAAAGATGATCCCAGAGCAGCTGAGGAGCAATGTGAAGAAGACGATCCCTATGTAAGACAACCTCAACCTCTTGTTTGTTCAATAGTTCTACAGCCCATGTTATTGATAGACAACTTGTATTTTTAGTCCAAAATAAGAGTGTTTTGTAATCACAGTTTCAACTCATCTCTTAACTCAGATACTTTTTATAATGCTCGTATTCATTCCGCTGTCTTCACTTTGTTCGGACTTTATGAAAGTGCCGTCTGAAGCATAGCTCTTTCACACAACATGTGACTGAACAAAGGCAAGAAACAGATATTTGAATGTGATCAAAGACTTGACTCAAAACACAATAGTTGTAAATGTACACTGAAAACCTTTGAAAGACCTTCAGAAAAAAGCAACACTGATTAAAACGTACTTTTGATTTTTTGATTTGATTTGGTTTATTTATTCATTTTATAAAAACACACAACAATAATACATACAGTAGGAGAAAATAAAAAACAGACATATAAAATGAAAGGCGGCAGAAGAAGAAAAAATCTTATTTTTTTCTGCCTATAAACAATTCATATAACCAACTCTTTTTATTTCCATAACTTAGTTTCAACCTTCAATAAACTCTTCATACAACCAACTCACTTGATTTCCAAGAAAAGAACAACTAAATTTATAATTTTTTATTTTTTATTTTATATATTTTATATCTTCTGCATCACATACAACATTTAAATTCCAACACATTTAAATGTATAATTTTAACCGATTAAGCTTAAAGGAGACCACATATATGTTTTTAAAATTTTTATGGTATTTCTTTGGGGTTAAAAAACAGTGTTCATTCAATTTAATACACAAAATAATTCTTAGATAATCAATTATACCCTTTTTAATTCTGCCATTTTTAACTTTCGTTTTGAACGACTGGTTCTGATTGAAGTTCTGAAGTCCACGCCCTTCAACGATCTGTTTACGCCCTCTGTAACAGCCAGTATCTGTATAATGTGTTGTTGTTTTAAAATTAGCTCTTTTTTTATTACTCATTTGACTTACTGTTAGTGTTAGCTTAAGATAACTTACCGAAACCCGTCTGAGCGCGCCGCAATTTGCTGCTCCTTTTAGCATGAGACCACCCGAATCCGATGCTAATGTTAGCTTGTTCCTCTTCCGGTGTTCGCCAGCTCCGCTCGTTCACGCGGAGATTTTGGGAGTTATCGCTGTTCCAGTCAAGACAACACAAAGTTCAACAAGTGTCTCCCTTAAATTAATCCGTAAGGAGAAGGTCCTCGCTGCTGCGAGGCTTCTGCCAGGCTGCAACGAGGCTGTACACTTGAAGCTCCGCTCCATCGTGCCAGAAGATGGTCCCGTTGACGCCGGTCCCTACGACGGGGGTCTGCTCGTTTAATTTTTGCCGGCTGCGCGTTGTGAGCGATCGCAAATACACTAAAAATTGAACTAAAACATAAAAATAACAATTATACTTTATTTATAAAGCCATTTAAAAAAACCGCAGCTGCAACAAAGTGCTGTACACATGAAATTAAGAACATATAAACAAAAGATGAGATGAAATCATGAAAAACAACCGTCATGTGTTTCATACAGAAGTGGGTTGAGCCTAACCAGGGGTTGCTAGGTGAGGGGCTGGTCAGGTTTGAGGTGATTGGCTGCGGTTTGTGACGTAACAAACCGCAGGAAGTGAGAACCTGACCGTTTGTATCACAGACAAATAAATCTACTTAGAGTAAATAAACCACTGGGTGCATTTTTTTGGCACAAGGACTGTTTTTTTATGAAGTAAATACCCAAAGTTTAGTAAAAAAACATCAAAAAGTGCATTTTGCATGTGTGGTCCCCTTTAATCAGTCTTTTGAAAGCAGCCATTGAATCAATCACTTTAATATCTGATTCCAATTAATTCCATAACCCTATTCCTCGAATTAAGGTACCGGTAGATCTTCCCTGTGAACTAGTCCTAAAATATGGCTTAACAAAAAGATTCATCCCCTTAAGATTATAACTGCTCGTTCTTCTAACCAAATATTTTTGAATATTTGAAGGAAGTGCATTATTTTGTGCTTTGTACAAAACTAACAACATATTATAATCAACTAAATCATAAAACTTCAGCAGTTTCATTTGATAAAACAAAATGCTTGATGGATGATGGAAATTCTTTCTGGTGATAATTCTAATAACTCTTCTGTAATTTAAAAATATTACTTACTTGGCAAACGTATGTCTCAAAACCTTCTAAACTGTACTGCTACTTGTTGCTTGACACAGTTTTCATGACAATATGAGTAAATTACTGACACAGGCCTCGGGATATGCGAGTGGAGATGATGCTCTGGATGATAGAGAAACAGAAGTCGTCTCAACGAAGAGGGTGGAGGAGAGAACATTGATGGTAGGTTGTTGGATGGTGGGCTGGAAAGCTTTGCTTTTTTGTTTGTTATCTTCAGTCCTCCTACATCCTAGAAGTCAGTCTGACCTCAAACGTCTCTAAACAAAGTCTGATTTTAAAGCTTCAAAGGAATATGTCCCTGAGAGGGAGATTAGTTGTTACCACATCTAAAAGGCACACAGGATACTTTGATGTCTGGTTTTGGGATGTTCATCAGACATTTGGGATGTCCAGATTTCAAATAATCTTAAAGCATAAATTTCATAAAACTTTCATCCTAACTTTTGTGTAAAAATTTAATCATTTAATACTGACACGGATGTTGACTGTACTGAAATATTATGTGATGGAGTTATTTTTCATAGGGAAATATTTTTTGATTTTATCAATGAACAGACCTTTATATTCTTTTCCATTTGTCTAAGGGGGAGGACAGTGTTCCGGTCAGAGCTCCACCCACTGAGGCTCCAGAGGCGGAGCTTATTAAGTATTCAAGTCACATAACTCCAACACTAGCCAATGAAGAACTGATAACAGGTCAGTACAAACCCAAGTATAGAGCTATAGCTTGTTTCTAGGAAACCAATGTGATTTAATAAACATCTAAGTTTTTTTGTAAAAAGAGTCAATTTGCTTCAAATAATAACAGTATGCGCGTTTCAGTGAATTAACAAAACTTGCTCAAGTGTGCAAATTAGGGGTGCGAATCTCTCAGTGTCTGGAGAATCGATTCGATTCCGATTTTTGGTGTCACGATTCGATTCAAAATCGATTTTTCAATTCAGAAACGATTTTTGATTCAGAAATGATTTTTCTATTAAAATGGTCATAAATTTATTTTCAGTTTTGTAACTGAAAAGCTGAAAAGAATAAACAGCAATGTAAACAAATGGAACATTTATTTAAAACAATAATATTAAACTGAGAATATTAAACAACAATGTAAACAAATAGAACATTTATTTAAAACGATAATTTTAGGTTCTGGACTGTATCAAATTTTTTGCATCATTTGATATTTATACCAAAAATAGGAACAAATTATACAGGAATGCATTTAATTCTGTAACTTAAATTAACAGTATTAGCTTAGTTGCCTGGATTTCTCTAAAACAATAAAAGAAAAAGAAAAATCTAGGAACAAATAATTCATCCATCCATCATCTTTACCCACTTCTTCCTTTCATCATCTTTACCAACTTTTTCCTTTAAGAGTCACTGGGGTCACTGGGGTCCATGTTCAGCCATCACTGTGCGAGAGGCGGGGGACACCTGGACAGGTCTACAGTCGATTATAGACAAATAATTATATTATTTATATATATATA
>JBBPBX010037427.1:0-30931 GCA_038048925.1 Garcialebias charrua | reverse complement strand
GCCTGTCGTGGTGGCAACCCTCGAACCCGGTGGTGGACACCGGCGGTGAGGGATGCTGTCAAGCTGAAGAATGAGTCCTATTGGGCCTTTTTGGCCTGTGGGACCCCGGAAGCAGCAGATAGGTACCGACAGTCCAAGCGGCATGCTACTCGGGTGGTTGCTGAGACAAAAACTTGGGCGTGGGAGGATTTCGGAGAGGCCATGGAGAATGACTTCCATACGGCTTTTAGGCGATTCGGGTCCACCATCCGACGTCTCAGGGGGGGAGGGGGGAGCGGTACGCGACCAACACCATTTATGGTAGGGATGGCGTGCTGTTGACCTCAACTCGGGATGTTGTGAGTCGGTGGGCGGAATACTTCAAAGACCTCCTCAATCCTACTGGCACGTCTTCCACTGATGAAGCGGAACCTGGGGACTTTGGGTCAGGCTCTCCAATCTCTGGTGCTGAGGTCACCGAGGTGGTTAAAAAGCTCCGCGGTGGCAAGGCTCCGGGAGTGGATGAGATTTGCCCTGAGTTCCTTAGGGCTCTGGATGTTATGGGGTTGTGTTGGCTTACACACTCTGCAATATCGCGTGGACATCGGGGGTAGTTCCCTTGGATTGGCAGACTGGGGTGGTGGTTCCCCTATTTAAAAAGGGGGACCGTAGGGTGTGTTCGTACTATAGGGGGATCACACTCTTAAGCCTCCCTGGTAAGGTCTGTTCAGGTGTTCTGGAGTGGAGGGTCCGTCGGATAGTCGAACCTCGGATTCAGGAGGAGCAGTGTGGTTTTCGGGCTGGTCGTGGAACACTGGACCAGCTCTACACCCTCAGCAGGGTCCTGGAGAGTACGTGGAAGTTTGCCCAACCAGTTTACATTTGATTTATGGACTTTGAGAAGGAATTTGACCGCGTCCCTCGGGAGGTTCTGTAGGGGGTACTCCGGGAGTATGGGGTACCAGACCCATTTATATGGGCTGTTAGGTCCCTGTACGACCGGTGTCAGAGCTTGGTCCACATTGCCGACAGTAAGTCAGGCTTGTTTCCAGTGAGAGTTGGACTCTGCTAAGGTTGCCCTTTGTCACCGATTCTGTTCATAACTTTTATGGACAGAATTTCTAGGCGCAGCCAAGGTGTTGAGAGGATCCGTTTTGGTGACCTTAGAATCGCTTCTCTGCTTTTTGCAGATGATGTGGTCCTATTGGCTTCATCAGGTCATGATCTACAGCTTTCGCTGGAGCGGTTTGCAGCCGAGTGTGATACGGCCGGGATGAGGATCAGTTCCTCCAAATCCGAGGCCATGGTCTTGAGCCGGAAAAGGGTAGCATGCCCTCTCCGGGTCGCAGAGGAGGTCCTGCCCCAAGTGGAGGAGTTTAAGTATCTCGGGGTCTTGTTTACGAATGAGAGAAAACTGGAGCGTGAGATCGATAGGCGGATAGGTGCAGCATCTGCAGTGAAGCGGGCGCTGTACCGGTCTGTCGTGGTGAAGAGAGAGCTGAGTCGAAAGGCAAAGCTCTCAGTTTACCGATCGATCTACGTTCCCACCCTCATCTATGGTCATGAGCTTTGGGTTGTGACCGAAATAACGAGATCTCGGATACAAGCGGCTGAAATGAGTTTTCTCCGCAGGGTGTCTGGACTCTCCCTTAGAGATAGGGTGAGAAGCTCAGTCATCCGGGAGGGACTCGGAGTAGAGCCGCTGCTTCTCCACATCGAGAGGAGCCAGTTGAGGTGGCTCGGGCATCTGATTAGGATGCCTCCTGGACGCCTCCCTGGTGAGGTGTTCCAGGCATGTCCCACCGAGAGGAGACCCAGAGGAAGACCCAGGACACGCTGGAGGGACTATGTTTCTCGGCTGGCCTGGGAACGCCTTGGGATTCCCCCAGAGGAGCCGTTCCAAGTGGCTGGTGAGAGGGAAGTCTGGGCCTCCCTACTTAGGCTGCTACCCCCGCGACCCGACCCGCGGAAGAAAATGGATGGATGGATGGAGTATTAGAAATGAAAACACTGGATAATATATACATAATCAGCTCACACAGTGTGAAACACACAGGAAGGGAGGTGGCCTCCTAATGTTGGGGGGCAGGTTGTTCCAACGTTTGGGGGCAAAGACTGAAAACGCCCGATCTCCTCAGAGCTTCAGTCATGTTTTAGGAACAGCCAAAAGCACCTGATCGGATGATCTCAGGGCCCAAGCGAGAACACATGGTTCCAGCTCACTCACCCCCTAAAGGGGACAGGGCCTTTCAGTCAGTGGCACCAAGGCTGTGGAACAGTTTGCCTTGCAGCTTCGTTTTGCTGACTCTGTGGAGGTTTTTAAAAAGCGACTAAAAACACTTTTATTCACCTCGGCTTTTATGTCATGATTTTATTGTGCTTCTTACGCTTGTTTTGTTGAGAAGGCACTCTACCCTTTTCAGTGGAAGACATGCCAGTAGGATTGAGGAGGTCTTCGAACTACTCCACCCACCGACTCACAACATCCCGAGTTGAGGTCAACAGCACGCCATCCCTACCATAAATGGTGTTGGTCGTGTACCGCTTCCCCCCCCTGAGACGCCGGATGGTGGACCAGAATCGCCTCGAAGCCATACGGAAGTCATTCTCCATGGCCTCTCCGAACTCCTCCCACGCCCGAATTTTTGCCTCAGCAACAACCCGAGCCGCATGCCGCTTGGACTGTTGGCACCTATCTGCTGCTTCCGGGGTCCCACAGGCCAAAAAGGCCCAATAGGACTCCTTCTTCAGCCTGACAGCATCCCTCACCGCCGGTGTCCACCACCGGGTTTGAGGGTTGCCACCATGACAGGCACCAACAACCTTGAGAACTCATAAGACCATTGTTGTCAATATTGTTGCCAATATTTTGCGCATGCTTTTGTATCCACTCATCTAATTGCGTCCATGTTGATGTAATAATTGTTAATCATGTGTGTTTGGTGGGAATAATAATTATTTTCACATCATGAACAGTTTCTCAGAATCACTTGTAAGTGTCGCCAATGGAACCAAAACCACAGAAACGTGCGTACGCCAGCCTTGGGAGTTGCCGTGGGGCTGCGTACATTTCCACGTTCAATTCTGTTTTGATACATACGGAGTTTTGCGTGGAAAATGGCGTACGCAAGGTATTTGTGCGTACGCACCGTTGATACATGAGGCCCCTGGACTTTATGTTTACACCTTGAAATGCAAATGTGCACCTTTTCCTTTTCAATTTTTAAAACTTGGAAGGGATTCATTTTAAATGCTGCTGTTTTGTAAACGGTTTTTGAGCTGCACCTTAATTTTATATAAAAATATTGAAGTTCTCAAGACCTTGTTTTATGACTTTGTAAACATATCTTTCAGAATACTTTAAAAAATAATTTTTAGCATATAAATAGTATTGTGCAAGTATTGTTAAGCAAACTTACAAGTGTAACCTAACAATTACAATGACAACACGGTATTAGTTTTAGAAATTCAAAAATTTAACTTAAATGATAAAATAAACTGTAAACTAGAAGTAAATAGCAAGTGCATTGGGAGCATATGAAAAAGTGTACTAGTTGTATACTTTAAGTATACTTCAATAAACTAAAATATGAACTTGAAGTACACTATAAGTACATTGGAAGTCTAATAAAAAGTGTACTACTAGTATACTTTAAGTATACTTCAATAAACTAAAATATGAACTTGAAGTACACTATAAGTACATTGGAAGTCTAATAAAAAGTGTACTACTAGTATACTTTAAGTATACTACAATAAACTTAAGATGGGCCAATTTAGTCGCAAAAAAGTATATTGCAAGTAAACTGTGAGTATACTTAAAAGTACACTTAGAGACATATACTTTATATACTTAAGTATACTTAACAACATATACTTAAAGTATACTTCTTTTTGGTAAGGGTATGGACAGTTCTCTTTATTTAGGGACGAGCCCTATTTGTCACTGGGACAATTTTACTTTTTAATGAAGAGGCCCATTTTTATCAGTGGCAAATCTTATATTTTTATTTTTAAAAAGGCCTCTTTTTTCACTGACACATTCCAGTTTTTATTTTCAATTTAGAATTATTTCATTATACAGATATGTGCAAAGGCTCTGTTGATGTTATTCACTGTTTACAGAAAGATTTAATGCCTGTGTCTAAATAAAAAATCTGTTCAAAGTGCAATCTAATCTACTCTTAGTAGAAAATGTTTTATCATCAGGTGTAATGAAAAACATGAACTTAAGCTACCTTTAATTTTTAAAGTATAGTGTTGTGTGAGATTGATTATAAATTGTGAAAAGTGAGCTTCACTTATAGTCAGTGTTGTATAAAATATCTCAAAGTGTTACTTGTGTAAAAGTTCAACTATCTAACTTTTACCAAAGTAAATTTTACTTTAAGAGTATTACTTGACTTAAAGTCATAAAGTACCGTACATTTACTGTACTTAAGTATCAAAAGTAAATTTCTCATATAAAATATACTTAAGTATTAAAAGTAAAATATTGAGTAAAAGTGAGCTATTGCAATTTCCAAAATAAAATTTGGGAGAGGACTTCTTCCAAAAACACTTTTCTAAAGTCCACAATGACTATAATGTTATATTAAAATGTTAATGTTTATGCACTGATCTACCTGTTTCTGCTATATATACTGGTATATCTCTGCCACGTTCATCTTCATACTAGACTACGTACATTCGACATGTCCTCCTCTAGTGTGATGTGATTTTTGTCATGTTCAGGTGTGATGGATCTTACAAACCAATAGAAAGGTAGAATGATATATATTTATGCTTCTCATCCAATTACAATTATATTCACTCTATCCAGGCGGTGTAATTGATCTGTATATATTTGAGAAAAAAACCAATTCTGTTTATAACTTTTATGGACAGAATTTCTAGGCGCAGCCAAGGTGTTGAGAGGATCCGTTTTGGTGGCCTTAGAATCGCTTCTCTGTTTTTTGCAGATGATGTGGTCCTATTGGCTTCATCAGCTCGTGATCTACAGCTTTCGCTGGAGCGGTTTGCAGCTGAATGTGATGCGGCCGGGATGAGGATCAGTTCCTCCAAATCCGAGGCCATGGTCTTGAGCCGGAAAAGGGTAGCGTGCCCTCTCCGGGTCGGGGAGGAGGTCCTTACCCAAGTGGAGGAGTTTAAGTATCTCGGGATCTTGTTCACGAATGAGGGAAAACTGGAGCGTGAGATCGATAGGCGGATAGGTGCAGCGTCCGCAGTGAAGCGGGCGCTGTACCGGTCTGTCGTGGTGAAGAGAGAGCTGAGTCAAAAGGCAAAGCTCTCAATTTACCGATCGATCTACGTTCCCACCCTCATCTATGGTCATGAGCTTTGGGTTATGACCGAAAGAACAAGATCTCGGATACAAGCGGCTGAAATGAGTTTTCTCCGCAGGGTGGCTGGACTCTCCCTTAGAGATAGGGTGAGAAGCTCAGTCATCCGGGAGGGACTCGGAGTAGAGCCGCTGCTTCTCCACATCGAGAGGAGCCAGTTGAGGTGGCTCGGGCATCTGGTTAGGATGCCTCCTGGACGCCTCCCTGGTGAGGTGTTCCGGGCATGTCCCACCGGGAGGAGACCCAGAGGAAGACCCAGGATACGCTGGAGGGACTATGTTTCTCGGCTGGCCTGGGAACGCCTTGGGATTCCCCCAGAGGAGCTGCTCCAAGTGGCTGGAGAGAGGGAAGTCTGGGCCTCCCTACTTAGGCTGCTACCCCCGCGACCCGACCCCGGATAAGCGGAAGAAAATGGATGGATGGATGGATATTTGAGAAAAAATAAATGGTTGAACAAGCCAAAAAAAAGCTAACCTGAAGCTTTAAAAGATGATATGGCCCTTTAAATTGTTAAAAAATAATCTAAAGGAGTGCTGTAGGGAAGCTAAAATTTGTTTAACAAACGTTAAATTGGTTACCAGTTACTTGAAAAATAAAGAAAATATTTAAAATAGCTAAACAAACGAAGTAATTATAACTCACTCAAAGAAAGTACATGTTTAAAATGGTGTACATAAGTTTAAAATGCTTAAACAAATAGTTTAACTGGCTAAAAACAGAAACTACAAAAGGCTAAATTACCCTTTAAAGTGTTCCATAGGTTTTAAAAGAGATGTAAGCAACCAAAAATAGTTTAACAAATGTTAAATTGGTTAACAATTGGTTAAAAAAATGCAGAAAACATGTTAAAATAGCTAATGTGAAAATAAACCAAACCTAACAAAACTAAAACTGATCTTTAAAGTAGTAGAACAGAAGGTTAGAGCATAATAGGCATTCACACACTAAACGGTCCCCACTTGGATGGTTAAATACCTTTTTTCACACACCTATCGGTCCTCAATTTGATGGTCAAAATCTTTTTTCAAAATGTTGCTGTTCTGCAATGTCTGAGGGAGTGTTTAGTGGGTGGGTGACATCTAGTGTCCAAAATTGCTCTCACACTCTTTCTAAGTCATTCAGAACTAGTGGTCCTCACTCTGCTGGTGTTTTTACTTGGTCCTCACTATGTGGGGAGTACAAGAATGTGTGTGTGTGTGTGTGTGTGTGTGTGTGTGTGTGTGTGTGTGTGTGTGTGTGTGTGTGTGTATCAAGGGTTTCAAAACAAAATACAAGAAAATTCCCGATAATTTAGAATATGGACGCACAATACTGTACTGTATAAGGAAAACATGTAGTGATATTAGTGTTGTGTGTATGATGTAGGATATCGGTTGCTATAAACCCTCAAGCTCTAATTTTTATTTATGTATTTATTTACCCTTTGTTTATACAGGTAGTCTCATTGAGTCACGAGGACTCATTTTCAAGAGAGACCTGTTTTGGGAGCAGATGGTGGGGGTTAAGGGCCTTGCTCAAGGGCCCAGAGTGGGGCAAATGAGGGTGGAGGCAGGTGAGGGTGTTTCACATTTCCCACTCATATTTTGATGTTGTCAGTCTGGGGAGTTGAACCTGCAACTTTCCAATCACAGGCCCATCTTATCTAACCTCTGCGCCACCACTCCCCACTAATAACACAATACAGTATTCACATTTCTACTTGAGCTGGTGGGGGTAGTTAAAGGACGGAGGGCCCATCTAATTGCCAGTTTTGTATTATTTTGCAAACAGTTTGTGTTTGCATATTTTGAAAATCATTTTGTCATATTGATACTGTGTACAGTGATATTACAATATTGATGAATGGTCTGGAACTCTACATTTGATTGTATTTTCTAGTTATCTCAGGTCTTGTTATAAACTTACAGAGCTGTGGTGACTAATGAACATAGAAAACAGGGGGAAAAAAGTATTCTGATTCTGAACACACTTTGTATTCTTCATGTGGTGATCAACTCATTGTCTGCTCGTGTTGTTTTTGTCTCCATGAAAGGAGCGGATGGTCCATCTGGAAGTTGGCTCGAAAGCACGCAGATTCTTTCTCAACTGCTGCCACCCTTAGTGATAAAACAAATGTCACACTGATTTTCCACCATGAACAACTCCTCCTGTGGCAAAACTGTTGAGATTTTATTTGTTCATGTTTTTTGCAAGTTTCTGTTTATGACTGCTGGTTTAACTCAAGTCATACCACACAACAATCAATCTCTGCTTATTTTTATTATAGTGAACATGTTTTTTTTTTTCTTCTAACCAGTACTTAGTACGGTATTTTGTGATTCACAAAATTGGGCATCCCTGAAAACATATTTTCAAGGCGTTCAATACAGAAACAACTGGACTTTATTTGTAACAGAAGACGTTTCGCTTCTCATCCGAGGAGCTTTCTCAATTCAAAGAGAAGAGTTGGACCTTCCAACTCTTCTCTTTGAATTTCGAAAGTCCAGTTGTTTCTGTATTGAACACCTTTTTTTATTTTATCATGTCCTGGATGACTGAGAATCTTCACCAGTATATTTTCAAGGGAATCTGTCTTCATACAAACACAGACCTCCAGATTGCAACAGCCCAATATGTTTTCTTGTCAGCTTTCACGGCCACAGGATGACGGTAAATGAAAAGCAGAGGTGTTTCAGCTTTTCATGCAGCAGCAGCTCTTTAACACACTTGGCTGACATCTCAGACAAATGGTGGTAAGTTTGGACAAACACACAGAAATCAGGATTATCACTGTGAAAAAAGCACATTAAAAACCTGAAAGTTATGCACCATAACTCATGTTCCCTGAAGGAAGGGAACGAGGTGCAACATACTTGCTATGGGAATTGCGCCCCCGCGCAATTACCTGAAGGAATATACTCACGTCTTTACGGCTAGGGGCGTCACCGCTGCGCTAGAGGCCTCGCCCTCTGGGTACTTAAGCGGCTTGTGCCCCTCCATCTTTCTCCAAAGTTGCACGTCACCAAGCTTTCAGCATTGAAAAGGGCCAGATATGTTGCACCTCGTTCCCTTCCTTCAGGGAACATGAGTTATGGTGCATAACTTTCAGTTCCTTTTCAGTCTGGTCTCTCGGTGCAACATACTTGCTATGGGAACGTAATCCATTCACGCCCTTGAAATGCTCAGTAAAATGCATGCTAGAGTGAACGTCTGCCCTTGACCAGCAGGCATCTCAAAGCTACTTTCTACTGTGTGTTAGAAAGGACAGCCTGAGTGACGTCACCCGCAGTAACATCCAAACTGTAATGCTTTGCAAAAGTGTTTATTGAGCTCCAATTCGCAGCAGCGCAGATGTCTGCGACTGGTACACCCTTGAATAATGACCAGGAAGTGGCCAAGCCCCGAGTGGAGTGAGCATGCACTCCAGAGGGTACCTTTTGACCTTTGCTACTGTACGCCCTTTTAATGGCCTCAGTCACCCAATGTGAGAGGCGTTGTTTTGATAGGGCCCTCCCGGTAGCAGGTGCTGCAAAGCAGACGAACAGTTGGTTTGTTTTCCTCCATTCGGCTGTTCTCTGCATGTAAGTGCGTAAAGCCCTCACGGGGCAGAGAGCCTTCAGCCTTTCCTGTTCCTGAGTAAGGACAGGAGCAGGTGGGAAGGAGGAGAGATCAAAGTCTAGACTCCTATGGTTCAAAGTCAAGACCTTGGGAGTGTATGCGGGATTAGGCCTTAGTGTGACCTTTGACCCGTCAGGGGCGAATCTGGTACACATTGGATGTACAGACAATGCATGGAGGTCACCCACGCGTTTTGCCGAGCAAAGTGCCAGGAGTAGAGCAGTTTTATAAGATAATAAATCTATCTTAACCTCGCTCAGTGGCTCGAATGGGGGGTCACAGAGAGCCCCCAGGACCAGGCCAAGATCCCAACCAGGGGTCAGGGTCCTGCTGGGTGGTTTAGTCCGAAGGACACCCTTCATAAATCTTATTATGATTGGATGTGCTCCGGGTGTCCTGTGTCCCCAGCCTTCGTGACAGGCTGAAATAGCTGATAGGAAAACTTTAATCGTTGAATAAGAACAACCTTTTTCCAGTAAGTCCTGAAGGAAAGTCAGGAGCTGAGCCAAGTCGCATGCATAAGAAATAATATTTCTTTCTGAGCACCAGGCTTCAAAAATACGTCACTTTTGGACGTATAGAGATTGTGTTGATCCAGCACGGGCATTTTGTATAGTTATTACCACATTTTCTGGTAGGCCTGACACCATCAACCTGTTCTTTTCAGCCAACAAGCTGAGACTTTTGGCAGTTCCTGGCCTAAGTGACTGTACTGCCCTTTCTGGTAACACAGAGGCTGTTAACCCCTAGGGTCGACCAGGTTGGGAAGAAGGCCTCCTTGCCAATGTGCTCCCAAGTTACCTTGCTCAGGGATAATTGAGGGCAGATGTAACCTGTCATCCTTATTAGACAGGATTGGAGCATAAAGTATTTTCCTCCTCCAAGTTTGGAGTCCTGGGGCTGTGAGACTGCGAGTTATGTAAGCGAGCAGATCTCCTGACTCCAATCCATTTTCTGGGGTGGTCCATTTACTGGTCCTTGGCTTTAATGGAGCATTGGTACCAGGTAAACCGACCTAGGTCTGTGTTTCACCCGTTGGGAATTATTTTTGAAAGCAGATCTGGATCAGCACAGAGCGGGAGGTCACGTGCTGTCTGACTACTGCTTGGACATTGCGTGTCCCTCGTTAATAACAAAGGAGCGGTTGCAATGTGAGAACGTGGGAATGTTCCTTTTGGTTTGGCAGACTTCAAGTTATTTGGTTATAAAGAGCCCAGTCCCCATCGAAAAATAGTAAGAGAGATCTGATTCAACTCTGACTTGTTTTCATCAACAGCAGACTGAACACTGCTGTGAAGGTGTGAAGTTTATGGCTGCCTGAGGGCATCTGATGTAGACCCCCGTCGTCAGACTCTGTCAGCTTGCCTCCCTGAGGTGCGGACATGTCACGTGTTCGTCTGGTTAGTGTATTGGCTGGCCCATCATTCACAATGGAGCAAGTGCTTGAGCACGTGACCCTCCTCACCTGTCTCCATGAGAGGTGTGGGGAGGTGTTTGCAGACGCCCTCTCACCTGTCTCCATGAGAGGTGTGGGGGGGTGTTTGCAGACGCCTCTGTGTCTGCTTACTACAGATGAATCAGAGGCACTCTGCTGGGGTTTATTGATTAGGCTAATACCCTGTGGGCCATGAGGTAGGGGGGAAAAAGGCCCCCTCCCTTTATGACGGCTTGCAGGCCAGAGGGACCTGTTTTGCTGAAGATATTTGTGTTGTTGTTTTTTTAGAGTCAATAAAACAGAGAGGAACTGTTTCATGAGCTTTATTCGTGCTTATGTGCAATGACGTACATGATTCTATGTCACTCACAGCAGAGAAAGCATGATTTGTGCATGCTGTAAATTTACCAGCTTTTTGTACTATGTTACAAGCAAAGCCTGGACATGAAAGGATCATTCCCAGTACCACGTGGGCGGGTGATCGTGTAACGTGGAAACGTGGACCTGGTTCATCAGGCACGTTTTTGTCTGTTGTCCCGATTCGCCGAGGAGGCCCTGTGTTTGGTCGCCTGGCGGGGAACAAACCTGTTTTTGCTCCATGCGTGCTCGGCGCGAGGCTGGCCCGGCGGGGGTCTCTGCCGGGGCTCTTCCTCGTATGCTGGCCGCTTCTGCGGTGGGGCACGCGTTGCCGAGTGGTGCCGAGACTGCGCAGGTCTGCTTCCAGCAGACTCCCTTGGGGGGGCGAAGCTTCTCCGGGGAATGCCCACCCGGAGAGCTTCCGCCTGTCTGCGTCTTTGGTCCAGCTTGGTCTGAATTCGCTCCAAAGCTTTACCAAACAATCCCGTCGGCTCTATCGAGTGGTGGAGAAAAGGCACCTTTTGTCCCTCCGGGAGATCCGTTAAAGTCATCCAGAGGTGGCGGATCGCGATGACCACTTCCGCCATTCCCCTGCCCTGTGTAACAGCAGCTGTCCCCATCATACGGAGCACAAAGTCTGTTGCTCTGCGGGTTTCGTCCAGCAAGTCGGCGGCCGCCTGGTTGTCCGTTGTTATTTGGAGCTGTTGCAGTTTTTCGGCCAGGTAAACCTGCATTAATGCGGACGCGTTCATGGCGCGTGCCGCGAGTCCCTGAGCCCTGTAGCACTTCTCGAGTAGAGACGCTGAAGTTCGACAAGCCTTGCTGGGAAGAGTTGGTTTTGTTCCTGATGACTTATTGGCTTCATCAGATCGTGATCTACAGCTTTCGCTGGAGCGGTTTGCAGCTGAATGTGATGCGGCCGGGATGAGGATCAGTTCCTCCAAATCCGAGGCCATGGTCTTGAGCCGGAAAAGGGTAGCATGCCTTCTCCGGGTCGGGGAGGAGGTCCTGCCCCAAGTGGAGGAGTTTAAGTATCTCGGGGTCTTGTTCACGAATGAGGGAAAACTGGAGCGTGAGATCGATAGGCGGATAGGTGCAGCGTCCGCAGTGAAGCGGGCGCTGTACCGGTCTGTCGTGGTGAAGAGAGAGCTGAGTCAAAAGGCAAAGCTCTCAATTTACCGATCGATCTACGTTCCCACCCTCATCTATGGTCATGAGCTCTGGGTTATGACCGAAAGAACGAGATCTCGGATACAAGCGGCTGAAATGAGTTTTCTCCGCAGGGTGTCTGGACTCTCCCTTAGAGATAGGGTGAGAAGCTCAGTCATCCGGGAGGGACTCGGAGTAGAGCCGCTGCTTCTCCACATCGAGAGGAGCCAGTTGAGGTGGCTCGGGCATCTGGTTAGGATGCCTCCTGGACGCCTCCCTGGTGAGGTGTTCCGGGCATGTCCCACCGGGAGGAGACCCAGAGGAAGACCCAGGACACGCTGGAGGGACTATGTTTCTCGGCTGGCCTGGGAACGCCTTGGGATTCCCCCAGAGGAGCTGCTCCAAGTGGCTGGGGAGAGGGAAGTCTGGGCCTCCCTACTTAGGCTGCTACCCCCGCGACCCGACCCCGGATAAGCGGAAGAAAATGGATGGATGGATGGATGGATGGACTTAAGAGCCAGGTGAGACGCTAGTGTGTCCTCAATCTGAGGCACGTTAGCTATTCCCACCTTATCCATCCCCTCTACGTTGAGGAACTGTGAGAGGGGAAGGAGCATAGGAGCTCTTGGTTGAGTCCAGGTGCGAGTCAGTTCTGTGAGGAAGTCCGAGAACACGGGCATCCTTTGTCTCGTGGCGGCCTGCTGCTTCGAGTAAAAATAGTTTCCTGCCAGCCTTGTGACCTGTTAGCGAGACGGAGGTTCGGGCCATGGGATGTGCAACGCGTCCGTTGCTCTGTGGCACAAGTCGAACAGAGCAGGGATGGAAAAGTCAGTTTCTGGGAGCACAGGTACCGGGGTCTGGGAGAGATCTTCACCCTGATCCTCCAGTTCCACGTCTGCCTCCTCCGTTGAAAATTCGCCCGAGGCTGAAATCGAGATCTCGTCCTCGTTCATCATGCCACGGGTGTCGAACTCGACTGTTAGGTCCACCATAGGAGCCAGCACGTCAGGGCTGTCGCCCCATTCGACTCGTGTGCTGTCATGTAGAGCCATGTTCTCTAGCTCCGGCGTGGGAGTGAGGGGCTCCGTGGTGTCCGCGTCCGCTGGTGTCGCTGAAGCGCCCATGGCTTTGGCGACGAGGTCAACCCGATGCCGCAGCACCGCATCCATCATGAGGCTGCAGTGTGGGCAAAAGTCGGGTGTATCCAGTGCTGTTTTTGCATGAAGCATTCCCAGGCAGACTGGACAGGCCTCGTGGGTGTTCGTTGCTGCGAGGGAGAAACCGCATCCGCTGGGACAGGCGCGCGAAGTTGGGCTTGCCGTCCCGTTGGTTTTCCTTGGAAGTCTCGCCCTTCGCTTTCCTTTCTCCGGAGGCATGTCCGAGATGAGGCAGGCGAGTCCTTCCAGAATCTTTTTTCTTGAAATGTCTCCTCCGTCGCGTCGCTTTCGCTGGCTAGCTCGCTAGGAGTTAGCAAAATAACTTTTTTCTTGTGGCGTAGTTAGCGCCGTCGAGCGAAGCAATCTGTAGAGAGAGGAGAAGAAAATACTTTGGGGTTAAGAGAAATGTGCCGGACTAGCTTTCGCTAGTCCAGTAGTACGCAGGAATAATTCTCTGTGCGCTCTGTGCAGGGAGCAAGCTCACCTCAAGTTGAGCGATGAAGCAACAGAGAAGTCCAGCGAAGAGTTAGTTCAGGTTTAGCAAGGTGAAGGGCAAAAAGAGAAAGATGGAGGGGCGCAAGCCGCTTAAGTAACCAGAGGGCGGGGCCTCTGGCGCGGCGGTGACGCCCCTAGCCGTAAAGGCGTGAGTATATTCCTTCAGGTAATCGTGCAGGGGCGCAATTCCCATAGCAAGTATGTTGCACCGAGAGACCAGACTGAAAGGGAACACTGCAATGCTACTTGATTGTTGATATGTGCTGCCAATCTCATGCTGCTGATTTACTTAATGCTGCTGTGTTCATTCGTACTCACCTGATCACACAGACTCATGTTCATGCTGCTGTTTTTTGGCGTATTGTTTTTGTACTACTAGTGCTTAGCGAATTCTTAGTTCATATCTTAGATCTTATTACAGTTTTTCTTTACAATTTATACTTTTATTGGATGTAACTGGGACCCTGTGTACACAATTTCGTTCCACCACATGTGGTGCAAATGACAATAAAGAACCTAGACCTTGACCTTGAAAACAAAAGCTACAGTATAAAGTTGAATGATCTTGAACAGTGACAAAAACAATGTCCTGTACTTCTTGAAGCATCTTGATGTTTGGAATCGTACCAATTCTGATCAAACGTGTTTGAAAGACTCCTGTCGGTTGAACAGTATCATGTGGGAGTCAAACTGAATCACAAACAAACAACTTCACTCCCAAATTAGACACAACTAGACAAGCTGCAAGTCATTTAATTGATTCATAACATTCTTGGCCAAGATAAATGCAAATACTGATTCAGTCATCAATAATTCATGCCTGCTGACTTCATGTAAACACTAGCAGGTGTCCTGCTCAACAATGTTGCACACCTCCGGTTTTCCCCTAAATATACTCAGGTTTCACCCAGATCTTTGTTTTACTTTATAATTGTTCTGTTTATGTGCATCTAGTTAAAAGGCTTGAAGAATACAGCAAGATTTAAGAGATTTTAGACTCAAAACCTGGCAGGACCTCTGTGCCGTCTCATGTGTGGTGCATCGCCAAAACATACAGTGTGTGGGTTTGAGGGAATAAAAGAGAACGTAACGTCTTCCACAGACGGGAAGAAGAAAATCTCATTTCAAGTGTTTGCAGCTCCAGCTCCATGACTAAAACATAAAAAGAAAAGAAATACACACATTGTGTGCATTAAACTACAATGAGGCAAATGGTAAAAAACCTGCAGAGCCTGACTTGTGCCAGCTGAGGGGAAAAAAAAAGAGCTCAGAGGAAATATGTGCTCCCAGTTTAGTAATCCATGCTCTTTGGTTTGTAAACTGTGCATTTTTACAAAAACACTTCATTCTGTTGGAGAGCTAAAAAGGAAGCGTTGAAATTCAGGATTCTAAATTTGAGGATCGGCAGCTCCTAAAACGACGATTACAACTACTGTATGTTGTTTCCATGGACTGGAAACTAAATAAATAAATAAACAAACAAACAAATGTTAAACCTCTATTGCAAAGATGTGCATCCTATTGTATTTTGCCAGAGAAAGGTGGAGAAAACCATTTCTTTACTTTTATGTTTTTATTTCTGCACTTGTCACTAGCTTGCATCGGTTAAAAAATCCAACAACAAACAAATAAAAGCAGAGACATATATATATATATTTAAAATAATAGCTACAAAACTTACCCCACCGTTGAAAAGAAGCCTACCAAAGAGATGCCGAGCCTCCTCCAAGCCACCTTCTAAATACACAGCTCCTGGAAGAAAGAAAAGAAACTGGATGAAGCGGCTCTGCCACTATTTATACATATTAAGTGCATTTACTGAACATATTATGGAGAATGTTTGCCACATTATGCTGCGACAAACACAACACATAGAAAACAGATTTAATGTGAAAACAACATTCCACCACTCGTGAAAAAAACATTTATCACTTTTGAGGCAATTTCAGACCTTTTCTAATGGAAACCTTAAAATTAATTGAACCCGGCAATGAGTTATAATTGCTTTATTAAAAGTAGGAGTTCATTTTTATTGCTTTTTGACGATGAAATGACCTCGGGGTTCCTGTGCAGATCCACCTCCCTCTTATCAGAGTGTAAAGGGAAGAGGAGGAGGAGGTGTTGCATCATACAATGGATGGAAGTGGTTAAGGTCACATAAACCTCACGCCTGAATTAAAAAGGTACACATTGAGCCTGCATCATGTGGAAGTAATAAAAGCTTTGAGGAAAACGCAGCAGGTTTGTGTTCAGACATATTGGAAACAAGTATAATGTCCTCTCTGTTGCTCGCCTACACGCTCGGACATGACTGATCAGCACAGATGTTTGCTGAGGCTTGAATTGAAAGGTGAAAGAGAACACGTGTTCTACAGATTGTGCATACACCAACATATGCATACAAAAGAAACATGGCAAAGGAAGAAATCTTCCAAAATTATAGCTGTGTGGGAATAATATGCCGCCTTCTTAACTCATTTCACAAGTCGACTCTCCCTTTGTGCCTTTTGTTGTTTGGCTCTTCTTCTGTTTTCACTAAAATCACTGGAACTATCATGGCACCTTAAAGCTGCACACAACTTCTAAACCATCACACTTAGGGTGGCTCATTCAATTTTGAAAGCAATAACCACCTGGCAAATTGGGTATACAATCGTGCACTGGTTTTTATTATGAGCATAAATGAGCCGGTGGAAATGGGGCGCGGTGCCGTCGCCAGTCTAAATGCGCAAACTGCTTTCATGGCTGACATCAAAAACATATGAGGGATTCATCATCTGAGGAGGGGAAACTGCTTTCAGATGGCTAACAGGCCATTTACCCACACACAGACATGCACACCCACACATGCACACACACACAGGAATGGTGAAGATGCAGCCTACATAACCATGACCATAAAGAAACACAAACAAACTAGCTGACACAAAGACAAACACAAATGTACTCCCACTCTGCCTGCCTCCACTGTCCTTTTCTTTTCAGATGAATGGGAAATTACTCACAGCTAAAGCTACAATGCTCATGAAATTTGAGTAAGTCTGACAACATCCGTACACTCTCTGTAACTTTAGTAGTCTTTTATTATTACCCCTCACCTTCCACGCCACTGTTTTAGACTAGGGTCGTCTCAAGTTGAGAAATGGCAGCCATTTTCAAACCTTGAAAACAACGTTATGCATATTATTACGAGAAGAACGCCCAGAGTATGTGTTGTGACAGACTTTTAGCTACTATCACCTCAGACTTTAGCTCAGTAGCTGTATAAGTGTTTGAGTTACAGTAGTACCTCGCTACTTCGCAGACTCGCTCTTTCACAGTTTTTCAATGATTGTCAACTTTAATATTACTCACGTGATTGGGACGGTATGGGATAAAAAGTTAACGAAAAAAAATATATACTTTGGACAGGCACCACCATTTTGTAGTTTTCTTTCAATAAGCCTACACTGTAATACCAGTCAAAAGAACTACACTACCCAGAAACCAACAGTGCTTCTGGTCACTGCTTTCTGCCAAAATGGAGGGAACGTTTTGCAACGTAAAGTCAGAAGTAACAATCTACATTAAGTTCACAGAACCGGCAGGAAAGTTGCAAATAACCCTGAAGCTTCATTATCCATGCGCACATCAACCTGGATGGCGGTGGGCTTCGTCGCTGCAGGGTAGGTCTGCAGAACCAGAACCGAGCTGTTGGTCTGCAGAGCTGGTGAGTAAAATGTTGCAGTACTGTACAGTACATATATGTATGTTGTTAAAATTTCATACGTTTAAGAGTTTAGAACATTGCAGGAGATCCCATATTGCTGTATTCATTCATACCCATCTACGTACTCATGTTCAGGCTGCTGTTTAATATACCATATTATTTTACACTATTAGTGTTTAGCGTATAGCTTACATTTTTAGCATATTGTTTAGCATTTGTTTAGCATATCTTAGATCCTTATATATACAGTAGTTTCTTTTAATACTTTATATTTTTGCTATTTTTGGGTGTAACTGGGGCCTTGAGTACACATCTTTGTTCCACCTCCTGTACCACATGTGATGTGAATGGCAACAAAGATACTTGAACATGAACTTGAAGAGTGTGGGAAGGGTTTATAAGACTTAAAACTACCGTATATATCAATACTAAAATGAATATAGCGTTCCTACTTGTTTTCCACCTATTGCAAGGGTGAGTGGAACGTAACCCCCACAATAATCGAGGGACTACAGTGTAGCCATTTTTACGTTTGTTAAGGTTGATTAATTGCACCAACCACCTGTAAGTGGGCTTTCACAAAAAGTTAATGAACTATAGATGTAATTCTATTGATTACTTTTTGAAAGTTTTATTAAATCCTGTCCAGTGCTTCAATTGCCAGCACTCCACCATCAACATAAAAAAACGTGAGGTGGAGCAAGTCAGCAGCTTCAAGTTCCTCGGTGTTCACATTACCAAGGATTTGTTCTGGACTTTACATACAGACACACTGGTCATAGCCCGACAAAGACTCTACTTCCCTAGAAGACTAAAGAAGTTTGGTACGAACACCAGCATCCTCACCAACTTCTATATGTGCACCATTGAGAGCCTACTGACAGGCTGCATCACAGGATGGTACGGGGAACTGCACCGGTCAGAGTCGGAAAACTCTGCAGAGGGTGGTGCAAACACTGGTAACATTCTCTACCACAGCCGATGTCTGCATAAAGCATGCAGCATCATTGAGGATCACACCCACCCAGCACAAGGACTCTTCCATCTACTACCCTCAGGCAGATGATACAGGAGTCTGCCATCGCATACAAAAAGACTAAAGGATACCGTAGCTATTACTCACAAGCTATCAGATTACTGAACTCTCGATAAAGAACACTGTACAACTGGCAATAACCAACTAATAATTCAACCTCAATGTCACTACCTGTGTAATAACCTGTCACACCACCTGTGTAGTATATGGTAATTATGTGCTATATATATAATGTGTATTTTAGCTTATATAAATACCTTAAAATACTCATTCATTCAAATTCATCCTGTTGCATTATTTTCTACCATGTTGTTGTTTACTCTCTCTCTTTAGGACATTATATATATTAGAATTACATTTTCCCTTTTTGGTACTTTTTTTTCTTGTGTACCCATACTGCATGTGTTTAGTATTTTGTGTTTTGTTTGTTCTTGGATATTTTTTAGCAAGTCAAATTGGTTCTTCTCATACTAAGCATTTCATTGTACAATTAACCCTGTGTTAACCTTGCGTATGACAAATAAATACAACTTTAACTTGAACATTTAATATTTTGTTACCAGAGTTCTCAATTTTCAAACAATTTTTTGAGCAATCTGTTAGCGCTCAGAAAATTATTTGGGGTTTAGCCTCAGCAATAACCACACCAAATGTTAGGTCAATATATGTAAAACTGACTGTTATAGCTATTTTTGTGTGTTTTTATAAATTGTATGCTTTGGTAGCCATCTTGAATCAGACTGACTTCAAAAGTTAATCAGTTACAAATACCCATCTAATGATTATTTTCTGCAAGTTGCATTACATTTCATGGGATATTTTGCTAATAGACAGGCACACGCAAAAACACATACAGACAAAAACGTCATCACCTGTTTTTCTCATTTCAAAGGTGCGTGATGAAAATAAAGTTAGGGGCAAAATAATGAAGGCAGCTTGAAAATTGTGGGAGGCTGTGTGGGTTTTATAAAAAAAAAAGTAATTTCCTGCCATAATTGTGCCTAAAAGAACGAGCCAGTAAATCAATAGCTGTGCGTCTTTACCCACAAACACTGAAAGCCACTAAAGCCCTTGCAGATGTGTATCAGAAGCAATCTCGACAAGAGGGGGCAAACGTCTCGCTGAGGCTGACCACAAGCAGCTCACGAGACGGGAGCGGTTCTTCACAGCGTGCTCCCACTGAGCAACAGCATAAGATTTGTGGTTTCACCAGATGTTCCCTCAGAAGACCAGCTGTGGGAGGATGAAAAACTCCCTCCTACAACCAACTTCTGAATTTCTTCCACTCAAACTGCAAAGACATGTGTGATCGCGGAGACTAGGAGGAAACGGGTGGGGCCGCGAGCAAGTTTTCTTCACGTTTCGATGACAAAGCAAATTTGGCGAGTTCATCAACTGGAGTTGTTAAAATTCAGAGTCGCTTCTTATTAGATTTTCAAAACTTGTTCCGAGTGAAATGTGCAGGCGAGCAGGGAGAAACGAGGCGAGCCTCCAGAGGTTTCAAAAAGGTATTAAAAAATCTAAAAGCAACACCTTTGGTGTCAATCAAAGAGGCCTGCGGACGAAGAAACCGAGATGAAGTCTAGCGAGAAAACTCCTGACAAGAAGGCCGTCTGAGCAAAAAGTGCAGCCCAAAGCAATCCAATCAAACACACAACTTGCTGCGATCATTAAACGGAGATCTGTGCTGCTTCTCCGTCCACCCCATCATCCCGCAAAACTGCAGCTGACGCCCTGAACACACACGAAGACACACAGCCAACTCAACTGGTAACTATAGATCTCTCCACAGCTCATCTAGCAGTAACATCATGCCCAGGCCAAATGGCTCTGTAGTCTCACAACTATGGCAGATTGAGAGCAAAAAGTTGAGCTTCCTGCCAGTGATGTCAAAAAAAGAAGCTACAACTGAAACACACTTGCTTAGAAACTACACCAATCAGGGATAACATTAAACCCCCCTACCTGATATTGAGTTACCTCTTGGTCCCACTAAATGAAAAAAAAAAAAGTAAATATGGATAAAATATGTAATCATAGCCAGAAGAAGCAGTTGGAAAATATTCTCATGCTCAAAGTATTCAAATAAAAACAGCTTGAGAAAAATCAACTAAATAAAAGAGCTTTGTATTAATAAATCACGAGGATATTGAAATAAAAGCTGTAGAACTAAAATGTATGTATGTATGTACTGTATATTTAGTTAGTTAGTTAGTTACCATAGTAAGTTAGTTTATGTTGTTGTCAAGTTAGAAAAGTCTGTCAGTGGAACCAAAATTAATATAATTTCTTTGAAATGTGCAAAATAAAATAACTAAATATTGCCAATTTTAATTAGTTGAATTTTTTTTCACAACTTTAATTCAGTTTATCAAAAAAAATTCTGAGTCTCAAGGATTTTGTCATCATTTTGTCATCATTTGGAAAGAAAGAAAAATCCCTTAAAGTGACATCCCACATTTCTGTTGTTGCTGCTGGCAACAGATTCTTTGGACCAGATGAAGGAAAAGGGTCTTTAGCAGGGCTGTTCTACTAAACTGTTCAGGGGGCCACCGTTACTGAAAGTCAACAGCTCAGGGCCGGACATCCAGTAATTAAAGTCATTATTAAAATAAACCAACTAATACAATAATATTTTTTAAATAGTTCATTTTGCTGCATTCAATCATAAATGCAATAAACAGAACACAAAAGTGTAGTTCAAAGAAATTACATTAAAATATGTATGTCCTTGCATTAAAAGTAGTGATATTCTGTGAAACGATATAAAAAAACAAAATGACACACTGTGCCTCCAATTTAACAAAAATATCATTCTGACATCTCTGACTGGCCAAAATTGTTACGCTTTTCAAAATAAAATGATGTTGATGGTTTTTAATGTTCCCTGAATGACCAACATGTTGCTGTTCCAGGTGGGTCCATTAAGAACCAGTTCTCATTTACAGTGAAATGGCTGCACAGACCAGTTCTTCCTCAAATGGTTCATAAATCACAGGTGAAGTGTCCACGTCATGCTTTAATGTGACCTTTGAGCGGAACCAAGAGGCGGAGCAGAACTCAGCTGGGCTGAAAGTGAGCGAGATGCATGTCGAACATCTCATATGTGTCATGTACTAAAATGAATTAACTCACATGTGCGATTCTATTTGTGGTTAACTTTTTTAAAATAACTACAAAGCTGTTGTGCTTCGTCAATTCAATATTCCCCCCCCAGTAAAAAAAAATCTGTTGTTTTTAATGCTGCTCGCAGGCGAGCAAACACTGATATGATCAGTTCATCAGAACTCCATGCACAGTGGGAGAGAGAGAAAGAGCAAGCCCCCATGAGATCGCCAGCCTTTCGACTTGTGTCTCTTGCTAACATCATTATTATAATTAAACATTATTAACACCAAAACATGGATATGTGTATGCCCCAGATTAGTGCTGTGCGATATGACGATATATATCGTGGGGACGATAGAAACGTGTCTATCGTGCTACTTTCCTTCTATCGTCTCTATCGTGATAAATAAGAATAAAAAAATAACTGTCGCAAAGAAGCTTCATATTGTGGTTTTGCGAGATGACGGCGCTGCTTTATGTTTGACGCACGCGCGGGTTTGCGACACATGCTTTACGTTGTTAAACTCGAGAGCAACAGAGACGCAGGGGCATGAAGCCGGTGTCACAACAAGGAGAAACAGCTGCACAGGCAGCCCAAGAAGAAGAACTTTTACCAAAAAGAGGGGGAAGCTCACCTTGTTAGCTTCCATTATTTCGCTCCGCTGAAACTCGGAGACAAAATGGGTCCAGAGGACACGAACCCAGAGTCCAACCGAGTCCGAACTCGGGTCCAGTTAACCAATACAAAACAGACCAGAGACACAACAGAACCGGAATCAAACGCAACGTTTTCTCTTTTCTGTTTCTTGCCTTGTTTACTCCAGATTCCAGAGCGGATTTCTTCTTCGTGGGTTTTATTAGCAGCCGTTGTTTTACCGCCACCTGCAGGAAAAATTTGGACCAAAGTAGAAAGAGTTTCTACTTTGGTCCAAATTTCCTTGTTCTTTTTGTTCACATTCTTATAATTGTAACTGTATCTGTAATAAAATAAAAAATAAAATAAAAAACTTTGGTCCAAATTTTTCCTGTACACACACACAACACACACACACACACACACACATCGTGTTGTATATATCGTGATATATATCGTTATCGTGATATTAAAAAGTCCATATCGTGATATATGATTTTTCCATATCGCCCAGCACTACCCCAGATTAAAACAAAGATGTGTCTCTGTTAAACTTTATTTTATTTTCTGCCAAACTCACAAAGTTCTCTCCATGAGAGTGACCCAGAGACACTGTGCAAAAGAAGCAGAGTGCTACATCTGTAACTTTTAAGCTAGCACATCTGTGTTGCGCGCCGCTAGATTAACGCTACGTCAGTGCCAGCAGTTGTTGACAAGGGGGTGAAGGACAATTTTCGTAGGTGGGGCGCTCAGTTCTGTAGACAGAGCAGGACGCTCTCTATTGACAACAGTAGGGGAAACACTGCCATGAGTTAGAGGTTGTTCTCGATATGAAGGGGAAAAGCACCAAGTAGTTTAGTACCGGTAGTGGTCCCAGTGAAAATCCCCACTGAAGAAAGAGGTCACAGAATGACGCCTGGCCTGGCCTTGCGTAAAGTGTCAAGACAATGCTTACAATGGGGAGGGTGCTCACTTTAAAGTGTATGTCTGTATCCTCATGAAAATACAATTAGAGATGGGTACACAAAAGGACTGCCTCTTTGACTGAAATATTTGCCATTTCAAAATTTTAATAGGTTTCACACTCTCCCCCCCAGATTTTATTTTTTTAATTAAGGAAGTCATCAGTGGGCCGGACTTGCGGGCTGCCAGTTGAATGGCCCTTGTCTGTAGATAGGGTTTGTTTACAACAGGTGCCATCAGATCCTATCAAACTGTTATCTAGGATTTTTGGAGACTTCCTGAAATGGTGTTTGGTCCTTTAAGACTGTCAAATGACAGTTTGAATAAGCATTATCACGTCCATTGTTCCCATGGGACTGTCAAATAACAGTTTGAATTAGCATTATCGCATCCATTGTATGTAAATGAGGCCATTCGGATGGAGGGGAGGAGGGCTTGGGGGCTTGAGTTCTTAAGACATTCTTGAGCAGTTTTTGTGGTGTCCACTGTTGTGCTGCCCATACACATATTGTAAAGGGAATATTTTGCAAAACAACAGCAATAATCTTCACGTAAATGTCTAATGTAAATGTAAAATCTATGTAAATTACAAAATGCAGGTTTTCCAACAGGGAAAAAAAATTGATAAGATTTTTTTGAAATAATTTATGGCAGTATAGCAGAAATGCAAGCAAGGAATTTGTCATTTCTATTGTTACGTCTAATGCGCTTGGGGTTGTAAGTTAGATTAGAAGTGGGATTTTGACATAATTTTCAAAAAATTACGTTTTGGTTGTTAACATGAAATGAAAAGGGGGATATTTCAATAAATTTGTTTAAAAAATACCATTCTGTAGCTCCTAAACACCATTTTAATGCACATTCACAAAAAACACTGTTCCCATTTAGCGGGTTCTATAGTTGCTTATCGAGAGGGGATTCATGGAGCAGAATATAGCTGGATGTTTGATTGTCATATTCAAAAGAAGCAGATTAATATTAGAGTTGTCAGTCAAGCCAAGTCATTATTGTCCAGTGCAGTTCACCAGACATTTTGTTGGTACAACTATGTTGAATCACTCGGTGTTTATAAGCAGCATGTACTGAACTCATATAAGTGACCCAAACCTAAACTCTTTAGCTTGAAATTATAACACAGGACAGAGAGGAGATAAGTTTATATCCAGTTCTGAGCAGAGAACATCAGTAAGGACCAGCAAAGACCAAGTACTCCACATCTGTCATGGGTCCAAGTCAAACAGCCATACAGGACTCACTTTAGGCTGTTATGTTTTGGACAAGAACTCCACCGTCTGTAGGCTTTCAGTGACCAATAAAAACCAAGAGTCAGGGGCATATGAAACACCAGAGGCTGACAGTCACATTAATAACCAAGAATGAATTATTCAAAAAAGCTCAGACTCTAATCCATCAAATAATATATTAAGCCGCTCCCTCTCAGTTCGATGGAGGCTGAAGCAGAAGACGAACACAGAAACCAGCACGTTAGACGTAAAAGGAATAAACAAAACATAGAAATAGAATTTTCACCACAGCAGCATTTTGATATCAGATATCTTTGTTTTCAAAAATATGGCTTGAAGCAGCACTGAGAGACAAAAAAAAAAGAAGGGAGAAACCTTCACTGTAGCAATTAACAATGGGAGCAGTAGTCTTTGAATGAATACACCGAGCGCATTGTGTATGAATCTGATATTCAGCAAGTGAGAGATAATCCTTTCTCTGTGCTCTTTTAATAGGGAAGAGCTTAGAGAGGGGCCTCACAAAGGTTCACCATCTGTATCCCCCACGGCTGCTGGCAGCGAATAATCCACAGATCAACTGTACAAGGAAATTAGGGCTATAAAAACAGAGGAGGCTTCTTTTCTTCTTCTCACAATTCCTTTCAAACTCTTCGGCAGGAAGGAAGCTGTGTCGCTTATCAGCGACCTGAGAGGGGAAACGGGAGCGCAGGCAAGACTTTCTATGAAAAACGCAGAGGAAGAAAAGTGGTTTCAGAAGTGGGGAGGAAAAGTAGAGGAGGAAAAAAAATGGGGGGGAAAGAAGAGTGGGAGGCCAAAAGAGCCCGAATGAGAATGGCCCACTCCGGCAGAAGTTAATGACAGGGGATCAGAAAAGCAAGATTTCCATTCAACACTTTGAATTATTCAGGGTTGCAGGGCACCTATTTGCATTGCAGATGCCGTTGCTTTCCATTCCTCCACAGCTCTCTCTCTCCCTCTCTCCTTTCTTTTTTTTTTCCCTCTGAGTCTCGAGCAGGAGAATGGCCCTGCCTCAGGGTTAGGAGATAGACACGTTCTCCGCTCAGCGGCGAGAGAAAGCTTCGCCCATGCAAAGCAGGAGATTATCTGCCATTTTCAACACGGCCCAGGTTCAACAGTCACCATGGCACGGAAACAAATAAAACAAAGGTCAGAAAACATGTATTGTAAGCCGTTGAAGCTATCTGCCAGGGCCTTGGAAATATTATGAGCGTGTCATATTCCATCGGAGCTTTCACAAGGTCCATTTGAATTCAAGGCTTGTGCACGATGAAGGAAAAGGAGGATGTTAGAGAGGCGGTAAAAAAAATGCTGCTAACTTCAGAAAACAAGGCAGTGCCACATTTGCAAGCGCAGCTGCTTTTGAGAAAGTGGTGGTTTGACGTCTCTGTCAGATGGAACGCCGAGTGCGAGGATGAAGTGACATCCCGCGGCACGTGCGAGAGCACCGACTTATAAGGAGATGATGCTCTGCAAGAGTTGTGGGTGAGGAGAAAGAGGAGGAGGAAGGAGATGACAGACTGACAGCATGACTCATCACAAGCAGCTTTCACCTAATAACACCCAAAGTCTAGATCACAGGGAAGGGAGGAGGGGGCCAGAACGCAAAATGGACATAAAGAGCTTGTCAGAGACAGCGGAGGGTGGCGACAGATAGAGTGCTTGACAACAAGGTCTTAAAAGAGGCTTTTGAGCTATAAAAAAAATGAAAAGATGACAAAATCGAGCAACGAGAGAAAAGAAATCAACATCAGACGGCAATCTCAACACAAGTTTCTTTGAATGTCTTAAATTTGGGCGTACATGAGTTTGCGGTGATATTTTAGAGTTGGTAATCTAAAAAGCGTCACCACAGGGCGCTCTCTGACAGCACATTCTTTAAGAACAGGAACCCAGTTTATTCATCGCTTTCATGAAGTTAAAATTTGAAGATAGAAGATGAGAAGAGACGCTGAGGCAGCAACAGTTACAGGACTGAATAATTACCAGTTTGTGTGTGTGCTGATAATGAACCCGTTACAAGTACGGGCCCCCCCGGGGACGACAGGGGGTCACAGTCAGCATATTCCCAGCTCGCGCCTCGCTCTCTGCCATTTTTTTTTTTTGCGGAATCGTAGGGGGAGAAAGGGGTGGTGCAAAGATGATCTCCTTAAAGCCACCCAGTTTCTGTATCTTTCATCAGGAGGGAGCGCAGAGAGGGCTGAACTGTTTCAATCAAGATGGTGATAAGAAGAGAAAAGCTGCCAGCGCTGCAGCTCTCCAGGATCAGGCTTAGTGGAGCCCATGGGGTTGGGTGAGGACAGGGAGAAGACGTCCCCACACCGAGACATTTGTCAGTTTGTGTGGACGTTGGTGCAGAGGCTCCATCAGCAGTATTCGCTTTGAGGTAAAGTAGGGCAGCGCTTTGGGGAATGTGTGTCTAAGCAGGAGGTCAGACGTCTTCTCCTGAGATCAATAATGTTCCCGGGGCCTAAAGGGAGATCAACTGAAGCTATTTACACAGATTAACTCCCACAAGACGGAATTACACTTTCATGCATGAAAGCACTTTTTTGAGGGAAAAAAATCAACTGAACAAAAAATAGAATGTTAAATCTCCCACAAATGTATGTGATGGTGTCTATAACCTTCATGTATTTGTATGTTTTCCTAGCAGACAGACATTTCAATTGAAAAATTCAACTGAAAAATACTTTATGGATCCCAAAGGGAAATTAACTGTTGTTGTAGCTCATCATCCTACTGTCAAGAGTCACATTTCCTGCTACCGCCAAGATCTCTGCGGTCAAGCAAGCGAGCACTGCCTCCAGGTAGATGGAAATGCATCCATGGCACCTCCTTTTCAACTCATTTGGAATTTGGAGCTGTAGTTGAGGTATTATTTGGGTTTTTGAGATGTTAGTCAGCAGCTCCCAGCTGTAGAAAACCACCTTAGTGTCATGGTTACGCATCATAACAAATGTCCAAAAGTAAAAAAGGTGTCGGTAAAAATCCTTCTAGCAGCACAGCATCTGATACCAGAGGAAACAATCATCCGAAAAGAAGTGATTAACATACAGAAAAAAAGAGTACTGGTAATTAAAGTTTCCAAAAGCAAAATCACAGAATGAATGTAAGAGAGCTACTCAAACATGCAGCCACCTTGAGTGGCGCAATTCTGGAATACCATTTTTGTAGTCTTTAAATAGTGGCCTTGATCCAGGTGGTTTTCTAAGTTTTCTGAGGTTCTTTTCAGGGTTTCCTGATGCATGCTCAATAATTTAGACTTTTCAGGGTTGTTCTTTAGAATTTTGCTGTTTTTCAACTTATTAGTCTGGTGCCTGGTCATTTTTTGAGGAATGCGATTTTTTGTTTGTCAAGCCTACTGATCTGAGTCATTATTATTACAGTATTATTATTATCATTAAGGGTGAAGCTGTTGAGGTGGTCCATCAATACTGTATAAATATCTGGAAACTGCTCTTGATGACAAACTGACCCTTGACCCCCATGTGAACTCACTTTGTAAGAAGACCCACCAAAGATTGTATTTTTATCAGAAACACTATGGTTTTAATTTTGATTCAACTTTCATGAAAATGTTTTATTCATGTTTTATCAAGTCTATTTCAACTTTCTTCTTCATATGTTGGTTTGAATTTTTAACATGTAAGAACAGGAACAAACTCTCAGGGATTGTGAGGATGTGCAGCAAAACTGCTGGCATTGCCCTACAGAACCTCACTGACCTACACAAGACGAGGTCAGTGAACATGGCCAGATTGATTCTGGCAGATCCTGATCGTCCACTCCATGGTGAGTTCAGGTTGCTTCCATCTGAACGCAGGTATCTGCTTTCCAGATGTAGAACGAACTGACTGAAAAACTCATTCATCCCTGTAGAGATCAGGATTCTCAATGAACATTGATGACTTCTGTTATGTTAATGTCTCAATGTCTGGTCTAGTATAGACGTTTTCTGTGTCTACTGACTGAAACAAATTGCCCCTCGGGGATAATAAAGATTCTTGAACTTGAACTGGACTTGGATCTCACTACTTGGTGAATGGCCTTCATGAGAACATCTCCAGAGCACGTTTAACATTCCCAGGGGTTCTACAAAGTACATGAAATAATTAGCTGAATGATGGGGCATCTCTCAGAACCTGGGTCCAGTTTACGTTTAAACGTTTTTCCCTTGTTTTTAATTTTTTTTTAATAAGATATTATTTTAGGACACTGTTCATCTACTGTTATGGTTTTAAAGCCTGATGCATCTTTGTCCTTCACTTGTCCACTGTCCTCATTTTCTTTCTAAGTTGCACAATATGCTGTCAGTCACATAAAAGGACTGGACTGAATGAAAATGAGTGAAAAAGCAGCCACATTTCAAAGAAAAAGCCTTAAAAGACATTTAGAAAGCCTAAAAAAACTATTGATTAAGATAAATTTAAAATATTACGGGGCTGACTGTTTAAAAGAAAAATATAAACCAAATAGGTGCGCTGAACGACAAACAGATCTAATTTTGAACCTTTTCTTTAAAGAACGGTGTTACGTTTAGTTTACTAAATGTTTCTTTCCTTTTGTTCTTCTAGGATCTTCCTCATCTTTGTCTACATCTCGAGGGAATCTCACCAATGAGAGCTTCGAAGCAGTTGGCCATAGCGTGTCGCAGGTCCGACTCCCGGCACAGGTCGGGACCGTGAGCATAGAGCATGAAGCGATCCAACTCCAGTTTCTGGAAAAGAAAAGACACATTTATATCAGCGGGCTGCCACGGACACCTCAGTAATAGCTACTTTAAAAAAAGCACCATCTTATTTCACATTTTTATTGGCTCTCTGTAGGAAAGCAGTGTTATAAAAAAGACCTCTGAAAAACTCAAGGGAAATGGAAAAGATTGCCTGCCCTCACTAGAAAAGGTTCTACTTCATGGCACTGACAGATGTGCTTGTGTGTAGTCCAGCTGTGGCATGACGCACGGAGACCAACAGGAGAAGAAACACTCACATGCAAGTGGATGCATGCACACACAAACAGACACACAAAAAGCAGATAATCCCAAGATGAAATGTGAAATAGAACAGCAGCGACCTTCATACAGTCTGAAAAGTTTATTTATTCATCTTTTACTGGTCTACAGTATCACACATGAGATATACATGAAACAAAAATGGTGTTTGACCTGCTTTTTGAGGGAACGGCAAATATCATTTTTATTACATTTATTGAAAACGTACTACTGACAATATGGAGATTAAATTTTAAGATTTTCATGATTCATTTATAGAGGTTATTAAGCTAAAACTGAAATTATGATGCAAATTTGAGTGGTATGTTGTCGTTTTTAATTTTATTTTTTATTTTAACCAATCGATAGTTTTTTTGTTTTTTTTTTGTTAATTAAAGAAATTATACAATACTGCTTTTTTGAATGGGTCAAAGTTCCTCCATGACCATGTGTGAGTCTTATACTGTGATATTGGTGCTAAAGATGGTTTTACAAGACTCTGGGTAATGAGGGGAAGATTATTTTACACAAACCGATTTTCCATTTTATTATTTATTAAAATAATTGACAGTGTAATATATTATTTGTGCTGTTAAATCAAAATTATATTAATAAAATAAGGATTACTGTAGATCATTTTTCAGTTTGACACAAAAAACTTCTGATTTAAATTTTCAGCACCATCATCAGCTATAATACAACAGCTGTTTCAGCTTAAGCAGCATGGTGGCCTGTTGGTAGAGCTGTTGCCTCTCAGCAAGAAGGTTGCCGGTTCAAATCCCAGTCGAGGGGCCTTTCTGGGTTGAGTTTGCATGTTCTCTCTGTGCATGCGTGGGTTTTCTCCAGGTACTCCGGTTTCCTTCCAGAGACCAAAAACATACATGTTAGACTGATTGGTGTCTCTAAATTGTCCCTAGGTGTGAGTGAGAGAGAGAATTGTTGTTTGTCTCTATGTGTCCCTATGATGGACTTTCCAGGGTGTCCCCTGCCTTTCGCACAGTGACTGCTGGATATGGGCACCAGTAGCCTGGTTAAAACCAGACCCTTGTCCTTCACTTTG
Source organism: Garcialebias charrua (assembly GCA_038048925.1). NCBI lineage: Eukaryota > Metazoa > Chordata > Actinopteri > Cyprinodontiformes > Rivulidae > Garcialebias > Garcialebias charrua. Next base: position 655 of record JBBPBX010037427.1, on the reverse strand, counting down.
CTTCGTACTAGGGTCTGGGACTTGTCCCATAGACAAACGATTTCTCCGATAGATTTTTGAATGGACCAATCAGAGAACGGAAGGCGGAGTTTTGTTAGTTTAGCCTGGCGAGGCCAGGCTATTCAGATAAATAGCTCAGAAACCACTCGGTGGATATTTTTTTCTGCTACCAGTGTGTAATTATATGGCTCTAATTTACTGACTGTTGGCCTGGATGAAACATTTGAGATAAAATTCGATTTTTTATCATTTATTTTCGTAGCGCACCCGAGGCTGTTTGGAAAATGTCAAACCGAAACTATTTAAATCCAGCAGATTTGACCATTTCGTGAATTGATTTAGGAACTGTTAAGCTCAGGAACACTTCTGATATAACGTCAGCTAAGAAATATATTTTTTCTCAGCAAAGAAATAATAGTTTTTTACCTTGTTTTCTTGAAAATTCCTTCGTGGCGGCAGCCATTTTAACTGACGACGTCAGTCGACGTCGTTCAAAACTCCGCCTTCTGCTCTCTGATTGGTCCGGTCAAAAATCTACCGGAGATATCCTTGTCTATGAGACAAGTCCCAGACCCAGTACAAAGCGAAGTGAAGGACAAGGGTCTGGTTTTAACCAGGCTACCATCTATCCTGCAGCAGCTCCACTGGCTCCCGG
>JBBPBX010037426.1:6413-30932 GCA_038048925.1 Garcialebias charrua | reverse complement strand
ACAAAGTTACATAGTGTAGCTTTAAGATAAAATAATATAAAATGAAAACTTCTATTTTAACCATTCATTTAAGGCAGGGGTCACCAACATGGTGCCCGCGGGCACCCGGGTGCCCCCAGGACCATTTGAGGTGCCCCCGGACCTGTTCTAAAAATAGCACAACTCACTACTAAGCTGCATTTAAAATTTCATTTTATTCAGTTGTTATTCTTTTTTTGCATTTATATATATTTTAAAATGTCTATCTTAAAAATATGTTCTTAAAAATATGTTTATTATACATTTTTCAATTTACGCTTTGTTATTTCCAAAGAGTTTATCAAACCGGTGCCCTTTGTATGACTTCGTACCCACAAAGTAGCTCTCAGTTTCGAAAAGGTTGGTGACCCCTGATTTAAGGAAATGAGGTCAATGTGTCATCCAGTAGTCTAAGCTTAGGACAGCATAACAAGTCAACCCTAACTATAAGATTTATCAAAAAGTAAAGTCTTAAGTCTAGTCTTAAAACTGCACAATGTGTCAGCCTCATGGACAGAAACTGGAAGTTGGTTCCACAAGAGAGGAGCCTGATAACTGAAACATCTTCCTCCCATTCTGCTTTTGGAAACTCTAGAAACAACAAGTAAACCTGCAGTCTGAGAGCAAAGTGCTCTGTTAGGAAAATATGGAACAATAAGATCTGTAATATAAGATGGAGCTAGGTTGTTGAGAACTTTGTAGGTTAGAAGTAAGATTTTGAATTCAATTCTGGATTTGACAGGGAGCCAGTGGAGAGAAGCTAAAACTGGAGAGACATGATCTCTCCTACTAAAGGCCCCGGCAGAGCTCAGCGTAAGGCAGTACACCGCACTACGCCGTACGTAAGCAGAGGCACAAGCGTAGCCCCGCAGGGCACGAACGCGCAAAGCTCAAATTTTACGACCGCGTACGCGATGCGCGTTGTCTCATAATAAACTGCCCGGCGCCGCGCCGGACTGTTTTGTATGAGACACAAATGTATTAAATTCATGTCCTACGTTGCTGCGCGACGTTGTAAATATTTCCTGGTGGGCTGTGGGCTGCAGGACCAGCGCTCCCTGTTTTTTATTTTTTAGAACTCTTTATTAACATATAAACTTTAGAACACCGCAGCGGCTGCAGCCTGACAGCTCATGCCTTTTTTTTGTCTCCCACCCGACCTGTCAATCAATTCAGTAGGCGTGTCAGCAGATGACCAATCAGCGACCTCAGTTTGTCCCGTAGGTAAACGCTCTGCGCGCAGCTGCTCAAATTACGACAAGAATTTGGAGCGAAAATGCGAGCATTTAACGTGAGAACGAACGCAGAGCTGTGCCAGCGAACACGTGCGCACAGAACACGTGCGTAGAGCGGCGTACAGGCCGTACGCAGAGCTCTGCCGGAGCCTTAAAGACCGTGTAAAGTGAAATTAAATGTGTGTTTTTAGTTTGTCACATGGCATAAATATGTGTTATTAATCACCCATATAAATCTGACTGATTAAAAACATTGTTTACCTTATAAAATTAAGTCTCAAAAATCATGAAAAAACATGATTTTGCCTTGCCCTGGAACGCTGGGGGCGTGTCAGTGCGTGGGCGTGGTTTCAGCGCAGCTGCGCTCGTGTCCTGCTCCTGAGCTGACTGTGGAGAGGCAGACAGCAGAGCCAGTAAACCTGCTCTGTTTTTATCTGAGTTCTGTCTGTAACAGCAGCTACTTTTTCCAAGAGTTACGCTGTTTTTGTAAATAGTTTTCTTGTGTGTTTTTAATCTGGAATGAATAAAAAAAAAAAAAAAAGAGTTGTACCATGCGGGAATTGAACCCGTGGGGTTTGGGACGGAAGGCAAGCGCTTTATCCATTGACCTATCCAGGCATTACAGATACTCGGTATAAAACCACGCGGTATAAAAACACGTTATGATTTGTACGGGTGCCCTGACCATTGCGACATCCAGGGAAGATGCACGAACGAGGCATAATTGATTAGCTAGCTAACAATGAACAAAATATCTATGCTATTGCTATCTGATGCTATCTGCGATTCGCGAGTGAACGGCTCCACCGAGGCGAATTTATACGGCTGGAGCTGCAGGGGGTGGGGCTATACTAATGAGGACCGCGTGACGAAACGCGGTCCCGTTTAAACCACGCCTAAAAAATCCTGAAAAAGACATATCTTTATACACAGTTTCATCTATAACTCCAAAATTAATTGAGCTACAATTTTGAGACTTTTTACAGTACTCATTTACAACATTACAATTATGACATTTATAATGTTTATTTAAGAAAATATTGAAATTCACTTTACACGGTCTTTAACTCTCATTAAAACTCTGGTATTTTGGATCAATCACTGTGCAAGAGGCGGGGGACACCCAGGACAGGTCTCCAGTCCATCACAGGGACACATAGAGACAAACAACCATTCACTCTCTCACTCACACTTAGGGACAATAAGAGTTACCAGTCAGCCTAACATGCATGTTTTTGCTCTGTGGGAGAAAATTGGAGTACCTGGAGAAAACCTATGTATGCACGGAGAGAACATGCAAACTCCACCCAGAAAAGCTCCCGGACGGGATTTGAACTGGGGCGACCTGCTCGCTGAGAGGCAGCAGCTCTATCAACTGCACCACCGTGCCGCCCAAATATTGAACATATGATATTAATTTAAAAAAGATAAAGTTCACAAGAGCTTATGAAGACTATAGTTTTTTTTATTTAAAAACAAAACAAAGACAAGAAATCTAAAATGATGAGGGTCATCAGCGAACCTCAACGACACAGCAATAAAACAGGAAGTATGCTTGGTTTTAAATTTGGTGTGGATGACTGAGCAGGTAAAGAAACAACCTGACTGGTTCAGAACGCAGTGGTCTAAACAAAGAAATGACGTTTTTCCCATAATATAAATATTAGTTCATGTGTTTGCACTGAATTTACTGAGAAAGAAATGTTCCTTAATACACAAAACATTCATGAACAAAAACACGTAACAGCTGCCTGTTTATTTCATCCTGAGCCTTTCAATGTGCTTACAGGAAATCTTTCGCCCAACGTTGAAGGTACTCCAAGTCATCTTCATCCTCGTCTTCCTTTATCTTAGCTTCATTAAAAAAAAGAAAAGGAAGTGAACAATTTGCATCAGTCTACTTTTGCTCCTATGAAAATGATCCAGGAAAGGCCAGATGTTCTTACCAGGGTGGGAGGGTGATGCAGTGGACAGGACTGGGTTAGAAAGGACACTGTCCTCTGTTCTGTCCCCCTCAACAAGACTTCCATCCTGTCTTTTCTCCAACCTTACCACAAAGAGGCAACGCTTTATTAAAAGGCTCAAATGTTTTCCCAACAGAAATTTAAAAGATGCAAGACCATCTGACCATCTTCTGAACAGAAAATCATCGTAAAACATCCAGAAGCAATAGCTTCCCTCATTTAACCACCAGTGTTGTTAATCGTGCTTACAAGGATTCGTTTGCCCATCGCCGAAGATACTCCAAGTCATCTTCATCGTCATCTTCCTCCAGCTTTGCTTTAGTGAGAGGAAAACATGAAAACATGAGCAAGAATCCATTAATACTGCAGTGAAGGATGACCCAGTGGTGCTCAGTGGTTCCTACTGGGATGGGATGGTGATGCAGTGGGCAACACTGGAGAAGAAAGGTCTCTGTCCTCCTCAAAGAGGTTCTCATCCAGACTGTTCTCCAACCTCTCCAGCTCTGCTAGCAGCTCATCCTGAAGGGAACAAACACACACATCTGACCAAGAGCTGAAAATAAAATGCAAACCATTTAAGCTTTTAATGAAACAAGTTTATTGCATGTTAATTTTGGTGTACCTCATCAAACTCCACATTCTGGTCGATAAAAGAGTTGAGGTTGTCGGAGACGTCCTCTTCCTCTGCGATTTGCTTTATCAGGTCGTTCACTCTGTTGATCATTTCACTGCAACCGCCAGCACAACGTGACTGTGAATCTTTTTTGATGTAGCTGTTAGGACATTCAACCACATCATGATATCATTACAGTAAACCGGGAACAAATTCTGCACGCAATCGTTCAACATTCAAACAGTCGTTATTACATGTAATCAATCCTTGACAATTGAAAAAAAAAAAAAGAAATACCGTAGATCCAAAAGTTTTCTTTTCATTCATGACATTTTAAACATCTTTTTTTGTTTTTGTTGGCATTTTCCAAATACAAATTATCATAGACACAGATTTTCCTGTGCTGGTATTTTTCTCCCTACGTGTGGTGGTGAGCAGATCTCATGGCTTCCACAGCAAAGTCGACGTGGTTCAGACGTTTCTCGCACCACTGCTTTCTTTTTAGTGCCTGAAGAGCGGCTGTGAAGATAGCACATTGGGACAAAATGTACAAAAAAACAAACGGTTACCGGCTTTATATATGATCACAGCCAAATAATAAACTGCTAACTTAACTTAAAGGTACTCATTGCAAAGTATGTAATTGTGCATAAAAAGTAGAAGTGAGCGTATCCAAATATTTACAATATCAATACCAAAGTTGATATTGGTCGACATCATAAGTATAATCATATTGATACTCAAGTTTCCGTTTCTATGAAGGGAAAAGGGAACATTTTTATTTAATTATTGTGTTGCAAGTGTTTTCTATTTGCCTTGTCCAAGTTCTGTCCTGGGATTTAACTATTAATATTCCAAAGTAAAAAAAATAATCTAATAAACTATTGCAAGTCATGAAAATCTATTCAGGTTTTAACGTCTTAAGTATTTAAAAGTATCTGTATCGGCAATATAGGCCTTGTAATTACTTGTACTTGGTAATTGGATAGATACCGAATTTTGCAGTATCGCCCACCTCTAATAAAAAAGGTTATTCGGAATTAAAACTAAATGATACAGTTCGAAAGAGTTTACTCCAGTGGTCTTCCAAATATTTTGAATGTAATTTGAAATGAAGATCCACACTTGCTGTAAACAAAGCACTTAGCAGAGCACGCCAAAAACCATAGGGAATCTTGAGCCACATGACTAACGTACCTTTCTGTCTAAAGAACAGTGTTGCCAGATTGGGCGGTTTACCGCCATTTGTGCGGTTTTCACTCTCTACTTAGCGGCTAAAAATAGCTTCGGGCGGGTGGTGATAATTTGGGCGGATTTGGAGTCAGATCGGCGGTTTCTGAGTTAACTATTAAATGAATTTCAAACAATCATTCATCATTATTTCATAGCAAAGCTCCTCTGACCTTTCTCCATCACTGATTGGCTATTGTCATCTGCCAGGGCGATCCCAACAGAGAACTGGTGAGGCAGTTAGTGGACGCCTCGTTGAGTGGGCTGGTCCGTAGCGGCGGTACGTCAGAGCGGCCGCCATATTGGATGTGGCAGAACTGCCGGTCAACTGATAGAAGGAAACGGACTGAACTTCATAAAGCACCGTTTTACAAAGTGTTTTATGCCTGTCATTCACACACACCGTGTGAATGACATTTGGACATATATTTGGAAAGCAAACATGCACCAAAGACAACATTTATAACTTTTAAAGTGATTAATAAAAATGTTTATTCCTTAAATGTTTAGGTTACAGTATAGGTAAACACTAATTTTGAGTGTTAACAACTAATAATGTGTGTAACACTATTACTGTGATGATAAATATAGAAATATTCATTAGTGAACATTTAATGTGTCTATAATAATCAGTTCCTGAAATGTGACATGTTGATTTTCTTAATAAAGAGCACCAATGATCACATTTAACTGGTTTTGATTAATCACATTGAACAAATAAACACCGATATATCTTTACAGGAGTTGGGGGTACTGTGTGTGTGTGATTATATATATATATATATATATATATATATATATATATATATATATATATATATATATATATATATATATATATATTAGTGCATTAACAGAGTACCCGAGTTTTCGACAGATCGAGTGCTTTGACTTCTATCGAGGCTTTTTTGTCCACCTCGGGTACCCGTAGTACGTCACATTTCACAGCGCGCGAGGCAGCTTCAGCTTTTAGTAGACGCTACAAAATGGATTCCTGTGTGCGCACGGATGTTAATGGAGCACGCCGTCTTGTCAAAAAGGTAAAACAGTTTATAATTTTATAAATTGCGCTACTCATTGAATCATCCTGTAGATTTTCTTTGCTCTGACCGCCGTAGTAGTTTGTGACAGCAGGGGGCAGTGTTGCATTGCAAGTCACATATATAACACGGCCGAAACGGCTTCCTTTCTCTCGTTTCACAAACAAAAAAGCAGCAAATATTAATCTCTCTAACTATTAAAAACCTATAAACACAATCTCTAAAAGTAAACCTAAATTGCACAGCACTGCAGGCGTGGTACGGTGTGGCTGTGGTCCCATTTGTTTTTTAAGTTTCGGTTCAGTACTTTCACTTTTAATATTAATAATAATAACTAATAGTTTTGTTTTTCCTGTGACTTATCTGCAGTATGATAAATGATAGGAGCATAATAAATGCTCCCAATGTTTTGTTGGTCTTTTTTTTCTTTTTGTAAAGACGGTTTTTATGCATTTATATTTATTTATTTATTTTGCATCATAAGACACTGTGACGTCATCGGCTACTCGAGCGTCGTTCGAGTTTTTTTATGTTAATGTCGAGGTTAAAAATTATGTACTCGTTCAACCCCTAATATATATATATATATATATATATAATTTTTTTTTGTAAATACAGAAGTAAAAAAAGAAAAAGTCTGTTGGATAAAAGAAGAAGCGTTTCTACAATTTTTTAACCCATCCAGAGGACCTAATTTACTCTTATCCCCCCCGCTTTGCTGTATGTGATGTGTCACGTGACACTTTCTGATTGGGCGGTTTTTCGGCGGTGTTTAAAAGATTTTTGGGCTGGAAAACCTGGATTCTATCTGGCAACACTGCTAAAGAATAAGGGGCCGCGCTCTTAGGAACAGCAGCAACGTACACACCGCCGCCCATCTTTCGGATGACTGTACGAACATTATCTCACTGTACATGGTGCAATGAAAGAAAGCTTATTCTGATTCTGTACATCAGACTGTTTGGTCTGTGTAGGTCATAGTTATATAAAACCATGTTGTAGGTACACAAATATGGCTGGTAAGTTTAACATTTGGCCTACTTCTACTCACTTCAGGGAAACAAACACATTAGTTGGCATCAAGTCATAAATGCTGCTTGTTTACCCATCTATGAAAACTGTTTTTAAAAGGCCTCATGGGTCATTTTCACTCTAGGGCAGGAAATATTATGCTCATTTTCTTTCTTACTTTATGCTATTGTTTTGTTTTGTCTAGTCTTCATGACATTGAAATAAACTACTGGTACCTTTCTCTAAAAGTGAAAAACTAAATTGGCATCTTTAAACTAAAGGTTTAACCAAGATAATATTAATTAAAGTGGGAGCCGACAGTTTCACATTTTACTTAGTACTCATGTTTAACTCATCCATCTTAAACTATTTTTACTTAAGTGAGATCAAATATTATCCATTACCTTAAGTTTTATTACAGCTTTTTTTTTTTGGCATTTGTTCGTTTACATTAAAAAAATAAAGTTAGCTAGCATGCTAATTAATTAGCTTATACGCTAACTAGCTACAACTAGCTAACAATTTAAACATTACATTTTACTATTAATTGAAGATATATGTATACAGTATATATATTTTTTTCTTTTCTTTTTTTTTCTGAATGTGATTTCACCTCTTTTGTTTTTTCTGCAGTTTTTCTTGGCGCACAGAAGTTCAATGTCGATCCTTTTCTTCAGAAATTCTGTCTCATTCACCAACAGCTCTTCTCTTTCTGGAAGCTTGTCGATCTTTCCCTCTTGTCTCATCTTTCTGACTTTTTCTCCGCTGCCTAATACCTTGACAAACAAAGACATTGCTTGTGAAAATGGTTAAAAAAGCAACTTGTTCGGGCAGCAAATATCCACTGACCAACCCCCAAACAAAAACGCATCTACTGTTTCAAAAGAAAACATTCCATTTAATAGCGCCGTAATAAACAGGTAAATTACATTTAATGTTGTTTTATAAAAGACAGATATATGAATGGAGTTTAATGAGAAATGTATGAGAACTAGAAATTGAATGAAAAAAGGAGCAGATATAATAATTTTTTTCTTCATACACCTTTCATTTTATATTTTGTTTCTTTTCATTTCATATATATATATATGTAAATTGTTTTGTATTTTATTTTAAAATGAATAAATAAAATAAATAAAAATAAAATAATGATTAGTTTATAACACCTTTTGGCTACATACTTCCTTTTTTTTTAATTAATTTACCACAGATACATTTACAATCATAAGAATGTGAACAAAAAGAACAAAGGACAAGATTACAAGAACAAGGAACACAGAGAAAAAAAAAAAACTATGCCAGGGGGGTGCCAGATTTCTACAATGAGTGCATAAAAAATAAAATTATACATTAAATATACTCAAGGAGCTACAACATTCAAACGTGTTTATAGCTTTCTTGTTGTTACTCTTAGAAATGGTGCATAAATATAATTCTATTTCTTTAATTAAGCCTGGAAAAAAAGGCGAAGATGATGAAAATTTACATTTGTGAATATGGTATTTGCCAAATATTATAATTAAATTAATTGCCAGTTTTTTTTTAACATTAATATTCTTTTCGTGAAAGCCAAAAATAATGTGTTCATATCTTAACGAAAATTTTGAATCAATATTACTGATGATAAAATTATTACAATGCTTCCAAAATGTCTTAATGATACAACAATTCCAGAATAAATGACTGATTGTTTCGGGGTGCTCTTTGCAAAATTTACAGTTGGGGTCAATTGTTTTGATATATTTCTTCATGAATTGATTAGTAGGATATATTCTGTGTAACAGTTTAAAGGAGACATCTTTCATTTTGTTGTTTATCATCAGTTTCTGATGAAATGTCCACACATTTTTCCATTGTGAGTCAGGGACAAAGTTTCTCCAGTAGAAGACAGATGAGGGGATAGAAATAATATCCTGCTGGAACAGGGCACGGATAATTCTGTTGTTCCTACATGTTGAAGAAAAACAAGCTTTACCAACAGTGGTGTCAGTTACATTCAACAAGGATTTCTGTTCATCAAAAACATTGTTTCTAAAGAGTTCACAAATTTCACTAGTAACAGCATCAAACACAATATCATACTCTTTAGTAGTGACAGCAAGGTTAAACTTCATGTTGAATTCATTATAACTGAGTAAACATCCATTTTTCTTAAACAGTTGACCCACTAGAAGGATGTTTTGGTTGAACCATTGTGGATAAAAAAGTGATTTGTTATTGTAAAGGATAAATTTGTTATTCCAAATAAAAAAATTATGAGGGGAAAAATTATGTTTATAAATAAGTGCCCATGAAAGAAGTGTTTGTTTGTGAAATGCAGAAAGTTTTACTGGTACTTTATCTATATTGTAATTACAGAGGAGGAGAAAATCGAGCCCTCCTAAATTTGAGAAGATGTGATGTGGGAAAATATTCCACATGGAAGACGGATTTTTTAAATATGATTTTATCCAATTTACTTTGAAGGTGTTGTTTAGAGTTGTGAAATCGAGAAAATTTAAGCCTCCTTTCTCGTATGAGCTCATTACCACAGATTTCCTTAAGTAATGAATACGATTTTTCCATAGGAAATTAAACAGCATTTGGTCAATAGTCTTTAATGTTTGATTGTCTAAGTCTAGGGAAAGTGCAGAATAAGTAAGTCGTGATATTCCTTCAGCTTTAGATAATAAAACACGTCCTCTAAAACTTAGGTCTCTTTGAAGCCATAGATTAAAACGTTTTTTGGTTTGGTCAATTAATGGAGCAAAGTTTAAAGAGCATCTTTCTGAGTTGTTTTTGGAGATAATTATGCCTAAATATGTTACACTTTCTTTGACAGGGATATTAGATATAAATTTTGAAGTACAGTCTTTAACTGGTAAGAGTTCACATTTTTTAAAGTTCAAGTGAAGTCCTGAAACATTAGAGAAGGTTTGGATTAAATTTAAAGCTGGTGAAATTTGACTGCTGTCTTTTAAAAAAAGAGTAGTATCATCAGCTAACATACTAATTTGAATTTCTTTACCAAAAACAGAAATACCTTTTAGTTGATTTATAGAAATAAAGTCAGCAAGAATTTGGGTGGCTAAAAGGAAGAGATAAGGGGAAATTGGGCAACCCTGCCTAATTCCTCGATTTAAGTTAAATCTAGGGGAGGTACCATTTTTTAATTTGACAGAACAGTTAGCATTTTTATATAATGTTTTAATTGAACTACAAAAGAAGGGCCCGAATCCAAATTTATGAAGACAGCTGAAGATAAAATTGTGATTAATAGAGTCAAACGCTTTGTAAAAGTCTAAGAAGAGTATGAAGCTATTATCAGTAATTAATTCTGAGTAGTCAAGGATATCAAGAACAAGTCGTATATTATTGGAAATGTGCCTATTTTGCATAAATCCAGATTGTGCCTCTCCAATAATTGTATTTAGTACAGATTTAATTCTTTCCGCAAAAATTGATGCCAGGATTTTGTAGTCGTTGTTCAAAAGACATATAGGGCGCCAATTATCAATAAGTAATTTATCTTTTTTGGGCTTAGGTATAAGGGTAATGATCCCTTGATTTAAAGTAGCGGGGAGAGTTCTTTTTTCAATGCTCTCTAAAAATACTTTAGTAAGAAAAGGAGCAAGTTGATCACTAAATTGCTTATAGAATTCCCCTGTTAGCCCATCTGACCCAGGAGATTTGTTATTTTTTAGACGATTTATAGATGAAAGAGTTTCAATAACTGTAAGAGGAGAACATACTTACTACATACTTGGCCACATACTTCCTTTGACTATGCAGCGCTTGAAAGGTGACAGTAGGTGGCAGTAGAGACATCAACTGCAATTTCAAGGACAGAGGAAGAAGGCCATTTCTGATCACGTGACACCTATTAAACCAGGAAGAGATTTCAACAAAAACAATTCCAGACTAGCTTTCTGAAAAGATTCTCCGTGACCGACAGCCTACATATTTGTGTCGACATGGATGGTATGTCGCTTTTAACAGCCAAATACTCTACCCGGATAGAATGTGTCTCTTTTTTTATTTATTGTATTAATTAATGCAAGTAGTTAGCGTTAGCACGTTAGCTTGAGTGTGAGCCGGGCTAGCTGTAACTGTCAAACCTTCTAGTTTTCAGTCTGTTTTTTGCGTTACATGAGGTTTGCAGATTGATTTTTAAAGTGCCTTTTCATTTAAATGATTGTCGTTACGCTGTCTGACTATGCTCTGTCATATCAGTCTATTTTTTTAAATATTAATTTGCTTAGTTTCAGAAAATGGTATTTTAATGATAAATGGATTCTTCCTGAAGTTTTCCTCAGCACGAAACTTTTGACGTTACTTAAAGTAAAATAAAATATACCTCAATTATTTATTTGTTTGTCTATTTATAAACTCTGCTCAGCCCGGTATTTTTTATTTTATTTACCAAACTTTGTTCTAAAGGTAGATTTTAAAACACATTCACTACGAGACTGCATGAAGCAAGCATTTGTTTTTTGTTTTTAACAGTAAAGCAGGATTTAACAATAAAACAGTACAGTACTCCACACTTAATGAACCTGGGACTTCAGCCAAATTACAGTGTTTCAGACAGGGTGAAATTAGATTTATTTTTCTCCACATATTATTAAAATATTAGCATCTGTATATTTGTCAAAACAGAAGGATAGTTCAACATATATATTGTTTCACTTTTCCAATCAGTGTTTTCAAAATAGTGTATTCTTATTGGCTATTTTTGCAGAAACTTACACTGTCTTGTCATGGTATAAAAATGCATAGACAAATAAAATCTGTTGTTGTCTACATCATAAAAATACCACTCTAATTCTTGGTCTAATTTTTTTCCTCAGAAACACTTTTCCAGCTTAAGGTATGTTTCTAAGAGCAACTTAATCCACATCAGTTGAACCAGTAAAGGTCAATTAATAAAAATATGTTGATACTTTTTATTTTGCGGATCACAGTTTACCTCTAAACAACTGGAGAGGCTGGCTAAGAAGGCAGAGAAGGAGTCAGAAAAGGAGCAGGCCAAGGTTAAGAAGGTGAGCAAGAGTTTAGAGCAAACTTTAGGCATTCAATGATGGCTGAATGTTCTCAGAATGGTCTGTGTTGCACTGTTTATATACTTTTGTTACTTGCAATATTGTGCTTGCTCTTTATTATTCCTTTAGTGTTTTTGCTGTCCTCTCTTTCAAACAGACTTAATGTATATAAAACCGATCATTGGGGATTTAACAAGTGCAAAACTACTATGAAAAACTACTGTCCGTATGATTTTTTTTAATGTTCAGTTTGAAACAGTCCATCCAGCAGTCCTGTTGTTTAATTAACCAACTAATATAAAACATTACAACTTTCATCTTCTGCACCCTACACCTTTACATTGTATATCTATGCATCTATTTCAGTAGTTGAGGCACACAATTCAGTCTGGAAAGTTGTCAAGTATTGACAACTTTGACAGCCCTGTTACTCTATTTGAATTAGATATTGTTAATAAACCTGACACGTCTTTATTCTTTTATTGAAAATTTCTTACACAGATGACAGTATATACAGTGCTATGCTATCTTTATACAGTAGCTGTAATGTAGAATCTGATAATAATATTTGGGTAGTTTTTTTTTAGTGCCTTTAATTTTCTACGTGTTTGCTTTCCATTCTGCTAGTTATGCTTCCCCTGGCCCTGTTACTCTGTTTGGCTGTAGTTCAGCGATAATTCTTCTTCTAAGAAGAGAAACAAGAGGCCTTCAAACACACATACCGTAGTTACGGAAGAGAAAGTGGATGTTTTATCGGGTAGCAACAAGCTTTTATGTGATCAGACAATTTGGGGAAAAAAGTACTTATAGTACAAATTTTTGAGAAGAAGTGTGCATTTTTATAAACAAAAATAGTACAATCCTTTTTTGTTTTTGTACATTCATTAAATGACACTTCATTCAGACACATTTGTACCTCCACCCTTATGCCTATCATTTGTGCAATACTGTAGATTGTTTTTTTTTCCCATGTGAATAAACTGTTCATATCACACATTAGAATGAGGAGACACATGAATCTCCCTTGTAAAAATAGTATATATTTACTTGTAAAACAACGAGCAGTGGTCTTTTAGTTAAATTCTATTTCTCCATGTGTTAAAAACTGATGAGTACTGTAGATCTTTAATGATCAAATGACACTGGAAGTGGCATGTATGAGTCAGCAGGTGGCAGCACAGTTTTGTCTGCACAAGAAGAGGCTTGGTTGGTATTTGTGTCTGTTGGCTCAGTGTCTTAACTACGGTATTTTTAGAGCTGCTGAGTATTAGTCAGCTCTAAACAACATACCGGTAATTGCACATTGGGCTTGAAGTTGGCAGAAATGAAAATCAGGTGACGTCTTTAATGATGAGGTTATGACATATGAGTCATTGTTATTTTACTCCACACTTAATGGAAGTTTTCTAATGAATCAAGACAGTCGTCACTGACAAAGTTCATGTGTATTTCAAAAGATAATTGTTTACTTGTTTGTGTTTATTTACAGGCAGTGATTTTATTTACAAAATGTTTGTGCACTATTTGTTTTGTGTCAATTTTGGTCTGAGGGGTAGAGAACCAGTACACCACCATTCACAGCAATAATTATTATGTACCCGGTAGTATAATTTTTTATTTTATTATATCTTGATCAATGCTAAATAATCCAGGCAGAAAAATCTTTAAAAAAAAAGGTTAAGTCAGGTTCTCTGGACAGATTCTTCTTGTTGAAACGTTTTGTCTTTTATCCAAAAGCTTTTTTTTTATTTTTTTAAAGAAACAAGAGTACATAGATTTAACATAATTTCAATATCCATAAAAAAAAATCATCATTATTTTAATAAGCCTTTTAATAAACATTATGACTCATTACATTAGTATTGTCATCATTCATGTGATAAGACGTGTATCAGTTTTACATGTTGCATTGTTTTACAAAAGAAGAGCGTGAACTGCATTTTTGTCTCATCGACAGGCTTTGCAACAGAAAAATGTCGATGTCGCCAGAGTTTACGCGGAGAATGCCATCCGGAAAAAAAATGAAGGTCTTAACTGGCTGCGCATGGCGTCACGAGTCGATGCGGTGGCCTCTAAAGTTCAGACTGCTGTTACCATGAAGGGGGTAAGTTACTCTGTTCACTTAGCTCAATAGTACATCCGGTATTGGAAAAGAAACAGGTGTCTATAGTTTTGAAATGCAGAAGACAAAGTAATATATATATATTTACTCTGACTTGTATGGTTTGAATTAATTTGAAAGTCAGTTTATGAGACAAATACTGTAGGAACATCAAACATTTCAAATTTTTTCATTTTTTCATCAGGTGACTAAAAGCATGGGCCAGGTGACCAAGGCACTGGACAAAGCTTTGAGCTCTATGGACCTCCAAAAGGTCTCTGCAGTCATGGATAAGTTTGAAAGCCAAGTTCAGAACCTTGACGTCCACACCTCTGTAAGTTCCTGCAGTCTGACCGTCTCACTTTGTTATTTCTGATCCTTTCCTAACTCAAACTCGCTTCTGCCCCGTTTCTTTACCACATCAGGTAATGGAGGATTCTATGAGTTCAGCAATGACTCTGACCACACCTCAGGAGCAGGTGGATGATCTGATCCACCAGATAGCAGACCAGAACGGCCTGGAGGTGATGGATCAACTCAGTGACCTGCCTGCTGGAGCTACCTCACTGAGCGGAGAGAGCTCACGGGTCCAGGAGAAGGAAGACCAGCTGTCCCGACGGTAAGATGCAATTTTTATTTGTAACTTGCATCAGGTTGAACAAAGGAATGAACACATCAGACGAGCTCTAAATGTGAAAATGAAATTTATTTTCTTTTTATAATACAGTAATAATAATGTGTAATATTTTGAGATGTACTGTACTAGCTTAGATCAAACTATCAGGCTGGGTCTGCAAATTACTTTACAAATGAGCAGCACTGTGTAGGAAAAACAGCAGAAGCACACGTAAAACAGAACAGCAGCAGCCAGTACTAAACATGTTCAGATGATGTGTAATCATCTTTGTCCTGCTTTTCAAACTGGTGTGCTGACGTGTATCACGTGAGTCTGCAGTTTGTGGTTAGGAGTGAGATCAGGCAATTATCATGTTGTACCGGCTCTCACTGAATGCCACTGTTGTGGTTGCAAAGCCAATAATTACAGGGCGGATATGTTTAACTCAAACAGGGAGCCATAAATACCAGAGGAAGATTCTCGCGTGGAAATGGGTACGAGTCAAAGTAATCAAATAATTTGTTCTCGGCTCTACAGCGTTATTCATGCATCAGCTGGTTCAGAAAGTAGACATTAGGTTGTTGTGTTTGTTAAACATATTAAATATTTTTAAATTTCCCATTGGTACAAATAAGATTTTAGTTATTTCTAACACTTTATTCCCCACTATACTGTCTGTTATGAGAATGTGGCTGATTGAAGTTTGTTTCTGATGTAAAGATTCAGTGAAGAAAGAGATCAACAAAACTCTGCTTCTTTGCAACCATCTTGTAGCTTCTTTCAGCATGAATAATTTTAAACCTATTTATTCTCAGTCTGATGGACACTATGCTTGTTTTCTAAATTTGTACTGCAGAGAAATTTGAAAAAATAAAATAAAAAAGCAACAATAATAACCATAATAGAATTCTTCATATTGGGATGATTAAAATAAAATGCAGTATTCGTCACTTTATCCCACTTGATTGTTGTTTGTACTGTATTTTCCACCGTACACGTCGCACCGCCCTATAAGTCGCATCTGTACAAATATGTCTAATAAAGTGGGAAAATCCATAAATGTGCCTCTTAGCCATATATATATGAGATTTACCGGACTAAATAAAGGTTGAATGAATGAATGAATATGTTGTATACATTGCATACATCGCATCTATTATGCGTCACCACTGACAACTTGGAAACGTGGGCCGGTGTTGTGTCGAAAATCAATTGGCTGCCAAATGGTGGCCGCGTGCACGGGAGGACTTTACTGAGAATTTAACAAGATTAACACTTAAACAATTATTTGTTTGGTCAAAATTATAGCAAAAGTGGTCTCAGTCTAACTTTTGCTTAATAAATGCACTTTGATGGTCAAATCAGCTGGCCCATAAATAAATACACACAGTAGCTAGAACCAGCCTCCGAGGACGAAAGACGAAACGTTTCTACTTTTTTATTTTGTTTTGTTTTTTGAATGTCCAGAGGATGAGACTTAGCTTTTTTCGACAGTTCTCATTTACATTGTGGCTGCACAGACCAGCTCTTCCTCAAATGGTTCATAAATGACAGGTGACGCGTGCACGTCCTGCTCAGGTGTCAACTTTGAGCAGAAACCAAAAGAGGCGGGGCAGAACTCAGCTGGGCTGAAACTGAAAGCGAGCTCGATGTGTGTGAACATCTCCTTTGTGTCGTTTACTAAAATGAAATGTGGTCAACTATTTTTTAAACTAACTACAAAGCTGCTGTGTGTCATCATCATTTCTCCAGTAATAAATCTGTTATTTGTTTTTTTAATCTGGCCAGTCCCACATTGATATTACCAGTTTATTAGAACCCCCCGCACAGCGTGAGGGAGAGAGAGACAGAGCACTCAGCCTTTCGACTCATATTTCTGTATTTTTAAACATTATTAACATCAAAAAACGGTAGATTAAAGCAAAGATGTGTCTCTTATTAACTTTTATTTATTTTCCCCAAAACTCACCAAGTTCTTTCTGTGAAATAAATTATATATATTAACATTTTGTAATGAAGTGCAGGTCTTAAAAATGGTAATTATAAAGCTAATTTTTATTTTAACATTATTTCAATCATTTTTGTTCTACTTCTATTAGACAGGCATATCTATTAAATGATTAAATCTTGTTTTGTAAATGTATTTCTTCCATCTGACACCATTTTGCAAATTAAAATTTACCAACATTTATTAGCGTATTCAAGTACTTCTACATAACTTTAAATACTTTGTCTAGTCGGTGGTATTTTTGCTCCGCCTCTAACAGAAAGGTGCTGTTTGAAGCAGACAAATAAAACTCTTCCTCCTTCTCCTCTTCCTCCTGCAGGCTGGCTGCTCTGCGAAACTGACCAGCGCTGCAGAAGAGACGCCGAGCGAGCTGACGGCTGCACGGAAGCCAATGAGTTTGTAAGCTCGGCCTCGACAGGAACTATTTGTGTTTCAACTGAACTGTTCCTCCTGGAAGGACTTAATGAGTAAATTGATTATCTGCCCCCACTGGCCCATAAATAAATACACACAGCAGCTGGAAATAGCCTCTGAGAGAACACAAGCGTCTCTTGGGTTCACCTTCCTGTTTCAGTTGATCTCAAGACCACGTTTTTCCTTTTTTTTAATCGCTTCTCTCCAACCACCGGCTTTTGGGTGTAAAACAAACATTTTGTAAATTATCTTATAAGTTTTATTGACCAGTTAAACTGTTCATAAGATAACGGGGGATCTTAGACTCGCATGGTGAAAGGTGATTTCTGAGTGTGTGTGTGTGTGTGTGNTAATAAAATAAAAAAAACATCCATTTGGACTAGGGATGAACGATATTGGACTTTTGGCCGATATGTTAAAAGTTATTTGGCCAATAACCGATACCAATATTTTTACCCCTAGACCTACTTACAGAGACTACACAGCTTTCTCTGCTGTGGAATTAAAATACTACGTTACTCTGCATGGTCTTTGTCAGTTTGACCTGCTACCAGACGCAGATGCCCAAAAGGGGCTGAAAATAATGTAACACTTCAACTTGGATTATGTTTAATGTCAAATTTATTCATAACATTTACTCTCTCTAACACAATGACAATACTGGAATAGTGCAAATTTGTAAATTGTCACAAATCTAAACTCAACCTGTTCACAAGCGACAAGTTAAAAGCGCACAAGCAGTGCATTAATAGATATATTTGACAGTTTCTTAGATTAAAAATTAACTTAAAACCGATGCCTTTTGTATCGTTGAGGTTTTTTGATGGAATGGCCCATGTCCAATATTTAACCTTATCGCTAATATCGGCTGATGCCATGCCGATAATATCGTGCATCCCTAATTTGGACGGTTTTGCTGGCAGGAAGGAGACAAATTTAACAGTAAAATATCCTTTTAAAATAGATGATGGGGACTAACTAATTTTTCAACTGATTCATCCGTTCATAAATTCCGTAAGCAACAAAAGACAATCCCTGTTTTACCGTGGGTGATGTTTGCCTTCTTTATTTGTTTTAGATTCTTTTTGCTTGTATTCATGTTTTGAACGCCTTATTTGGGACGCGGGTGCTTGTATAGGTGCTTCTTCCTCCAGTGCCTATAGGACAGGAAGTGGTAGAGGTTGAAAATGAAAATTTTTGTTTTGTTCTACATGTCCAGCCTGTGCTGCTTCAGTCCTTTTTTTTTTTTCCATCTTCCCGACTGTGATGAGCACGAGCTCAGTTGCCTTTAGCTGTCACAGAAGGATGGTTTTATTATCTGTAGATCTCTTTTTTTTTTATGGTTGGGGGGTTAGATTTAAGCCACGCTGACGTTTCATTCAGATATTTTTGAATGTTTCTTTCTCTGAGTAACTGAATCGTCTCCGCTCGTTCCATTTGGAGTCGTTCTGGGATCTAAATCACATCAGAATGTGCTGCACATGCTGGATCCTGGTTTAATGTTTCCTAATCCTGAACGTACACATGTGATGATGGGCTGCATCAAAACAGAGAAATTAAATTTGCGCTGGATTTTAAAAGATGATTGCTTCTTTACTTATTGGTTTAATAAACTCTAAATGAAGTTTCTTATTAAATGATTTGGTGGGTTTCGGGCTTCTTTGATTGTAGTCATCAGTTTGTTGGAGACAAGCAGGCAGGGAGAAACTACCGTAGACCTCCACCTAGGACCGAGCAACAATAAGGTTTTCCAGCTTCTTATCCATTTTAACTCTGGGAGGTTTATTTATCTTCAACTTCTGCCAAGTTTTCAGCACTTTTATTTTGTATATTTATCTTGTGAAATTTGAAAATAAACGTCTGCCCTCTATTCTTTTTCATCTGATGTACATGGTTTGTGGTTTGTTTAACCAAAGCAGCTGCACATAGTACCAAAGGCAAACGGGTGATAACACCTTAAAAAAAAAACTTTTTGAGGAACTTATAAAATATTTTTTCTTAAGGATGTGTCTATTTGTGCACCAAATCCAACAAATGCTAGCAGTTTATCTAACATTTGCTCAGCCAACAACATTTTGAATCAAGTCAAAGAGTTAAAAAATATACTGTATATTTTATTAGAGATGCAAAAGGTTGTCAGTTGATTTGATGCACATTTAAACTGTAAATCACTGTTGCATGGTTGAATATTATAACATGACCAGGAAAGTTTCTCAGAATAAATCTCTCACTTAAAGCGATGCTTGTTTTTCTTTCTAATCAGCAAGTTTGTTGAGAAATAACAAGAAAAGGCACCAGAAATTAAATTTGAACTGGCAGCAGCTTTGTTTTATTAAAAGAAAATGAAATTCCTGCAGATAAAAATATTTTGCCACTAGTCTTTCATACACACAATAAAAGTTAATATCTACACTAAAGCTGCACAATACTTGGAATATTGCAAAAAAAAAAAAACAGTTGAGTCCACACTTTCATCAATCCTCTTGTTCTGTCATCAACATTGTCACATCGCTCTCTGAGGGTTTTACCTGTTTGACCACTGTTGTTCTATTCAGCTGTGAGCTTCTAAGCCTGTGCAGCTTTACCTGGTTGACAAATGTTTTAGTGACATGTTTGCATCTGCAACTCATTGCAATCTTTTGTGATATTGGTACTGCACAAATTTATACTGATAGAACTTTTTGAGGAACTTTGCAGTTCACACATTACTGAAGCAAATGTTGCAAACGTTAAAAGATTTGACCCCTTTTATTTATTTATTTGTTTTACATGAAGTTGAAGTTTTAAAGCAATTTTACTAACTTTAAATCATAATACTATAGGGGCACGATATTGTATTTTTGGCCGATATTTGATATGTCGATATGTTAAAACTTGTTTGGTTGATAATAACCGATACAATACCGATATTTTTCCCCTTTGACCTTGAGGTTTTAAAAAATTTTTTTTAATCTTTATTCATTTTCAGTTAAAATTGAGTAAATATTAAAACAAAACAAAAAAAAACAATTTACAAAGAAAATGAAAGGCAGCAGAGAGAAGAAAAAAATCTTATAACATCTGCTCCTTTAAAAAAATAAAACAAAATACTTATGAAATAAAATACATTCAAACATAAATAGTCATTATATAACATAACAGGCCAAAAAACGACTCCGTGCCAAGAATAACTGATTTCAATAAGAATATGCTAAACAATTTCATATTTTTTCAATAACTACTTTTTACCATTTTCTTAAAACCATTGAGGAAGCTTTTTTACAATTTTTTGTTTTAAATTTTTTGTTATTTTGATGGAATGGCTGATGTTTGATATTTCACTTTATCGCTAATATTGGCCGATACCATGCCAATAATATTGTGCATCCCTACATAAGACAACATAAAATTCCAATTAATAATTGTTTTAATGAGACCATTTAGCTTCAGTTTTCTTCTGCAGGCGGTATTGTTCACATCCAGGCTGCTTTTGTTGCTGCCAGGAGAACCTTCGTGCGGCCCAACGCTAATTTGTTGTTTCAGGCTGATGCGCTGGGATTAGTCATCATGGCTGCTTGTGATATGTTTTGCAAGAGAGGAGCAGATCGTACCATTTGCTTTTATGAATATTCACATGGTTTGCATTGCAAATGAGTAAACGGTTGAAACGGCAGCACAAACGGCAAATATTCCTGTAGCGTTTTCAGTGAAGACACCAAAGGTCACGCAAAAATAATAATCCCCCTCCCCTTTCATTTCTAGTCTATGCCTCTGTCCTGATTGTGAAACAAGTCAGGTAAATTATCTTCCCATGTGTAAATAATGAGACCGCCCGTGGAGCAGAGCTGCACTAATGTGCGTGCCTGGCAGCCCCACAACAAGCTGGCTGTTCCTCCCTGAAATGTCAGCGCAGAGGCCAGAGTGTTCACAGCTTTGGTGCACGCCGAGTTTCTCACCGAGGACTCCCCCGCCTTTTCTTTTTCTGTAAGCTCTGACTTAGCCGTGGTGACAGAAGGAGGACACACAACTCATGAAAGCACAATGGATGACGTACAAGCCATCCCAGAATGGGTTTTACCACAGTGTGCAAGATAAGCCGGCAGTGACCTCCTCCACCCCACAGCTGGGGGGTAAAGCTCCATGTTATGAAATAGCAAAAAAAAAAAAAAAAATGCTTTAAAATCGGTGAGTGATTCCCAGCAGGAGCAAGATACAGTACTATAAAAAAAAAAAAAAAAGGTTTGCAGATTTTTAAAATGACAGTTGTTAGTGCAGAGTGTCAGCTTTCAGAGCTGTGTTTTGTGTTTGCGTTCAACAAATTACACTGTGTGGAACAGGAAACCGCTCAGGGAGTGTGGCGGCGGACATAACAGACGTGTCAGAAGACTCCCCGGGGATTAAAGGTCAGGGAACAGAAACCGAGAGTGACACTGAAGATTAAATGGGTAATGGAGAGGAGCAACACGTTTTCCATATTTACAAGCAGTAATGGGAAAACGACGAGCTAACGTGGGACACTGGACTTTAGAGAATTTATTGCAACAGCTTGGCTCTTGCTAAACGTTAAGGTAACAAAAGACTAAAAGAAGTTGTAGTCAAATACCTCTGTAGAAAAGTTAAACGTAAAGAACCGTTGCCATTTTGGTAAGTCTGTAAAAGTTATGCAAGATCTCTTGTTCGTGGAACGACTCTCAGCTACTACCTCACCAAACCTTTGACTGAGTTAGCCACTTTTGTTCTTGCTAATTAATTAGCTGCAGTAGAAAAGTCAAGTTGGCCATAAAGGTAAATCCAGTGATTACTTTTGTAAAAATATCATTAAAATCTGTTAGAAAAATATCTTAAAAACTACTAACAGACCAACAAAATTGACTACTGATCTTGCACAACTTGTTAGTGCTCAGAATTTGTGTTGGGAGTCCATTTCAGCTACAACACAGTCAACGTTATACGTATCTGTAAGTAAATTGAAGGCTCTTTATTGTCATTCGCTCAAACATGAATGAAATTGTATACTCAAAGTCCCAGTTAACACCCAAAAATAGCAAATATATAAAGTATAAAAAGAAACTAAGGCTCTAAGACATACACTAAATATTAATAATGTAAAATAATATGGTATATTAAACAGCATCCCAACTGAGTCAGAACTATATTTTTTATGTTTTTTTAAGGTTATTTGGTTCTGTCATCCATCTTGAATCAGTTTGACTACAATTAAGGTGAATCTTCAGATTGTGTTTATTTGTCAAATGCAAGGTTAACACATGCAGGGTTAACATTACAATGAAATGCTTAGGATGAGAAGCACCAACATGATTCGCTAAAAAAAAATCAAAGAACAAACCAACAAGAAATACCAAAAGCATGCAATAAGGGCACACAAAAAAATACCAAAAGTTAAAAATTATAGTTGCAATGTCCTAAAGAGAGATATTGAACAACATGCTAGATTATGATGGTGCAGCAGGATGAATTTGAATGAACAAGTATTTCAAGGTAGTAATATTGCAGGTGATCACACACAAATAAATACACACAGGCAAAAACATAATTGTTCGCGTTTGCAATCAGCTGCTTCAAATTTTAAAATATTTAATAGCTTAACATAGAGTTAACAGAATTTTTAACATTTTGTGTTGAAACGTCTTTTCACCTATTTTTCCTCAGTAAAATAAACTCCCCCGTGTTTGACTTTCATGGGTAATCTCGGGCTACCCCCACCCCAATGGGGGTCCAAACCTCGGTGTTCCCTCTGCCATGCCCGTCCCTGCTCACGTCTGACGGGGCGAGCTGCTCTGATTGGACAAGCTGCGTCAAGGTAGTCATGGTTACCGAAAGAGGCAGGAAGTGAAGGTGTTTTGTCCTTCTAAAATAAGAGTATGTAAATTCAGCTTACATTCATTAGAGCTTTAGCTTTAAACACAAAATGTCCAATCCTGTATTGAACGCCTTTTTTGAGCTTAATTAAAGTAAATGATTTAACTTCTGCCCAAATCAGTAGCTGAACTTTGAGGCTGTCTCCAAAATAGTCAAATCAACACCACATTAAATATCCAAATGCATTTTGTTAAAAGACAAAGTTGTTATAATCTTAAGGGGACAGAGATGTTTGTAAAACCACAATTCAGAACTAGTTTGAAGGGACGTTCTACCTCAATCCAGGGAATTAGATTATGGAATGGCTTGGAGAATGTAGTTAAAAATGCCAAGTCAATGTTTACATTTAAGAAAATGATCAAAACGAATGTGTTAAAAAAATATATGAAATAGCGTAATGTGTATTGTATTAGTTAGAAAATTAGAAAGAGTTAGTCATTTTGTACTGTTGGTTGAAGATTATTATTGTTTAATCTGATTGTTGGAAAAAAGGGGCAGATATAATAAGATTTATTCTTCTTTCTGCTACCTTTCATTTTTTAAATATTTTGTACATTATCATTTATGGGATTGTCTTGTATTGTTTCTTTTGTAAAAAAAATGAACAAATGTAATAAACATAAACATAAACAATACTACAGATGCAGCACCAGTCCGTCTATCAATCTCACGGTCCATTCTTCCCTCACTCATGAGCAAAACCCCGAGGTACCTGAACTCCTCCACTTGAGTTTAATCATAAACATTCACAGCCAGGTCAAACTAAATAAACAGCATGTAGATACAGTAATGTATTGATAAATTAATTAATAACTTTAATGATTGCAGGTCTAAAGTTCTCATGCAGAGTGTACAGACCAATACCATTTTAAAAGAACAAACCAACAAGATTGTATGTTACCCATTGTATGAATGGGTAAATGAGGGCACAGGTTGTAGTGTAAAGCTGATCTTGATAAGGCACTATATGAGTACAGTCCATTTAAGTTTTACTTTTTATACTTTCTCTAGTATGTATTTTTAATGATTTCAAACCTGAAGTTGTACTATTATGCTTAAAGACAGATTTTTTTTACTATGAGTGTATAGATTTATATAACATTTTAGGTTGCTCTGATAGCATGGGTTTACGCCAGTACGCAGTTCTCTTACCGAAATGCAGGTCCACACTCAAAGTAAACATGGCTGAAATGCTCAAGTCACTTGATTGACCTTTCTCAAAAATATTTTACATCAATATCATTAAGTGATTAAAAAAAATGTAAAAAAAATTGGAAATTCTCTGTTTCTTTATGGGGGCTTTCAGTCCAGTCTTCATGTACCTTGAATCAGTGAAATAATTCATTTTTCATTTTCTAAAACATCACATAAAAAATAAGAAATGTTTAA
>JBBPBX010037425.1:20740-30932 GCA_038048925.1 Garcialebias charrua | reverse complement strand
GCTCTTAAACCCTTAATTTAGTCACAACACAACATAGTAAATATAGCAAATCTTAATACTAAAAAAAGTACCATAGCATTTTCAAAAATGTTGAATAGGTCCATGTTTATGACTGTAAAGCATCATCTATTCTTTTAACAACAGTCTGTAAAACATTGAAAAACATGGAGGCCAGAAACTGGTTTTTAATGGAATTTCTGTCCAGTGGCAGCATTATTGTACCCCTATACCATTAGAGAGGCACGGCTGTGTTATTCTTCTTGATTAGTACATGTTTTGTCCCTTTAAAGTCAGTGAGCCCTGAGACTAGCTGCTCGGCTCAGATTTACCTTTAAAATTTGCTGAAAGTCCCTGTTAGTTGTTTTGTTGCCACAGAGGAAATAAATCCATAACAACAGAACACTAACTCCTCCAGTCTCTCAAAAGCCATTTTGCCATTGATAAGTGTGACTCCACGCAGCTCTCGTCTTCTCGGTTCTTCTCAGGTGGAGGTGATTTGCCATTGACTTGTTTCCCTGCTCTGTGGGCGGGATCATCAATGAAAAGTGGGCGGTATCATAACAGGTCACTATGTTCAAGCCTATCTGCCTTTGTGGCGTTTAATTGCCCTGTAGTCTAGCTTCAATTTCTTTCCCTTATCCCAACACTGCTCAAGTCCAGGTGTAGCCATGCTGCACCATCATTTAATTATTTTTTTCCTTCTTGCTCTTGACGAGGACATAAGATTCTCCCTCCTGATCCTGCCTCCCTCCTGCTTTGCTCTTTGTCTTGGGCGACCTTGGCGTAGTGGTAATGACAGTTGTCCCCCGATCGGAAGGTTGGAGATTGGAATCCCAGTTCACCATGTGTCGTTGTGTCCCTGTGCAAGACACTTAACCCCGAGTTGCTCCCGGTAGGACTGGATGGCGTCTTGCATGGCAGTCTGCCACTACCGGTGTATGAATGTGTGTATGAATGGGTGGATGGTTGGTATTGTAAAGCGCTTTGGGGCCCCTCAAAGGGGGCTGGAAAGCGCTATATAAATAAGCTCCATTTACCATTTACCATTTGTGATTCCTATTGGAACCTCTCACTGCATAGTATACACTCTGAATTGTAAAGTATGGATCTGGTCAGCTGGTCTCATAACGTAATTGATAAAAAAAAATCTTGTTGAGAAGACAGGGGAAAGGAGGGCCCTCATGTAACAGATGAAAACACTATGGATTCCTGGGGGCAGTGGAAGATGGTGTGTCTATCTGTATTGTCTGTTGAGGATGTAGAAGACACGTACGTAATTAGATTTATTATAACTAGATTTCTGCTTTTTGGAGTTGGTGGGTATATGGCATATCGACAAATTCAGAATATGGTGGCATCAGTTTTGGTAACTGTGAGGCTGCCTGCCTTGTATGAAAGAATGTACCGAGCAGTAAGCTCTCAGACTCAGACGCTACACGAGCTGAGCTGTTAGCTGAAGGTGATTTCTGAGAATCACAGGCCACTTGCAGCTCCTGGGACTCATTTGCAGGAAGGAATCAACCTTGTAGAAGCTACAAGCTTGTTCCAGCGGCGTGACCACAAAATGTGGCTGTTTATAATCGCCAGTGAGATGTACCAGCAGAACTATGAAGGTAGACATGGAAACTCAAGCAGAGTCTGCCTGACCCTAAATTATTTTGTCATTTGAAATTGGCTTCCCCACTCTGCCTTGATTTGGCCAGCTATCCCAAATTTCTCCTGGTTGTTTATGTGGACGAGAAGCTCTGACCCCCTCCACCCCCCATCGCTCCCCTCCCATGGACATCTGTGGATCTGTGTCAGAGATGAGCCAACTGATAGACACTGTGCTAACTTTATCAGGAATATGGAACTTTCAGAAATAGTTATAGGTTGCAGTAAGTCAAAGTGCAGATATTGACAGTTATAACAGGTAAACCACAGTCTTATATGATGTCCTTACTAATGCACACATCTACATTAATGACTCCAGTTTGCTGTTTAACAAGCCAAATGCCAAGTTAAAGATGGACTCTGGTGAATCTGCGTTTCACTCCTTAATGTAATGTTGCATGGCTTTTACATCCTCGCTCATTACGGTTTGACCTTCAACTAAAGCCTCTCTATCTTATTATTATAAAATCTGAAAATTTGCCTCCAGAGAGAGTTATATTAGCTGTGAACAAGTTAATATCTTTGTTTGGTTGTACTAAAATTAGACCGTGATTATGAATGCATATATTTGGACTGTACTATTATATCACCTTTTTATCAAGACACTCAAAGCACTTTACAACACAACCTGTGCCTCATTCACCCATTCATACAGCATTCTACAAGATCTGTACAAAGCTATTTAAACAAATCAATTTAAAGAGACTAATCAGTGATTTATCACATTCATACACCGATGGGACACACATCGGAGGCAATGAGGGGTTCAGTGACTGCAATGTGTGTTATTGGTGTTTCTGAAGCTCTATCTCAAGTATGTTGGTTCAGTGCTTTTAAAGCCTAAATTAAACAAAAGGTGGAGTGTATCTTTTCACCTGCTACATCAATTTTGAAAGAAGTTAGAGCTTAAAGGGGTCAGTGACGAAAAAAGAAATGCTTTTAGCATGAACCTCAGCGTGGCCATGACCTAAATGTCAACATGAAAAACAATTAGTTTTAAATAATGAAGTAGAAAAGAGATGCCTTTGAACTATGTGAAAGAGAAATGTTGCAAAAGCCACTTACACACAAACACAATCAAATGCCAGCAGCCCACCACAATTTGTTCTCTAGACGTGATGAAAATGACTGAAGTTCAAACTGAGCGTCAGAATGGGGAAGACGCGGGGTTTGAACGTGGCAAGTTAGTTTTTGAGTTTTTACAGTAACATCAAACCTGTGATTTCCATGTATCATTCAAAGTATAAGACTGAGATGGAGCTTTTTGTTTTTACTTTGCAGTTTTTTTCAATATTGCATGGTCTGACTTAAAATGTGAAACCTGTGAACAATCTTTATTTATAAAATGATCAACTCCACATTGTTTGGAATTGTTCTCATAAACTTACCAAATTTGATGGGTAGCAAAAAAATAAGGCATTTCTAAGGTCATTGCTGATGCATTTCCATCTTGGCATTGGACTAGCCCATTGTTTACTATAAAACACAACAATTAAACTGCAAACTAACAGGTGGATTTTCTTTAATCTTTTTTCCCCTGACTAAAAATCCATCCATCCATCCATTTTCGTCCGCTTATCCGGGGTCGGGTCGCGGGGGTAGCAGCCTAAGTAGGGAGGCCCAGACTTCCCTCTCCCCAGCCACTTGGAGCAGCTCCTCTGGGGGAATCCCAAGGCGTTCCCAGGCCAGCCGAGAAACATAGTCCCTCCAGCGTGTCCTGGGTCTTCCTCTGGGTCTCCTCCCGGTGGGACATGCCCGGAACACCTCACCAGGGAGGCGTCCAGGAGGCATCCTAACCAGATGCCCGAGCCACCTCAACTGGCTCCTCTCGATGTGGAGAAGCAGCGGCTCTACTCCGAGTCCCTCCCGGATGACTGAGCTTCTCACCCTATCTCTAATGGTGTGGTCACACCGAGCAGCGTTTTTACCTTCAAAAGGCTCCTCACGCACGCAAGTGGACGCGCTACCCAGTGTTGTCCAAACTGTAGTGTTGCGGCGGCTTCGTGGCTGTGGCGGCGGGGTGTGGGAGGAGCTTACCGGTATACAGAGTCCTGCGCACAGAGTCACTGCACTCCGCCAGGCGAGGAGCCTTTTATTTCCGTCTCTGTCGAGCAGACTTGACTGGTCGTGAAGGAATTGTCGCGAACACACAGCTACAATGAGTTTCTCTTCCATAGTCCACGAGCTCGCGGGTCTTTTCTTTTTTTTTCCGACAAACAATACGTCACATAGTGCGCGCGCACCCTCGTTTCCGCGTCACATAGGGACTCTCCCACTGCCCCCTCTCTTTGACACACCAACCAATCAGGGAGAGTTGAGCGGCGTTTGAAAGTTTGAACCGCGAAATCTTCAACATGTTGAATGCTCGGTTTGGAGGTGGAAGCCGGTTCACGTGCACGAAAAAACGCTCCTCAGCACGCTCAACACGCACGCGACCTGACGCCTGACGCCAGGAGGCTGCTGGAGGTGCGTCCACCATTGACTTTACATGGAAGCTGGAAGCTTTGGAGGTAAAAACGCTGCTCGGTGTGAGCACACCATAAGGGAGAGTCCAGACACCCTGCGGAGAAAACTCATTTCAGCCGCTTGTATCCGAGATCTCGTTCTTTCGGTCACAACCCAAAGCTCATGACCATAGATGAGGGTGGGAACGTAGATCGATCGGTAAATTGAGAGCTTTGCCTTTCGACTCAGCTCTCTCTTCACCACGACAGACCGGTACAGCGCCCGCTTCACTGCGGATGCTGCACCTATCCGCCTATCGATCTCACGCTCCAGTTTTCCCTCATTCGTGAACAAGACCCCGAGATACTTAAACTCCTCCACTTGGGGCAGGACCTCCTCCCCGACCCGGAGAGGGCATGCTACCCTTTTCCGGCTCAAGACCATGGCCTCGGATTTGGAGGAACTGATCCTCATCCCGGCCGCATCACACTCGGCTGCAAACCGCTCCAGCGAAAGCTGTAGATCACGATCTGATGAAGCCAATAGGACCACATCATCTGCAAAAAACAGAGAAGCGATTCTAAGGCCACCAAAACGGATCCTCTCAACACCTTGGCTGCACCTAGAAATTCTGTCCATAAAAGTTATGAACAGAATCGGTGACAAAGGGCAACCTTGGCGGAGTCCAACTCTCACTGGAAACGAGCCTGACTTACTGCCGGCAATGCGGACCAAGCTCTGACACCGGTCGTACAGGGACCTAACAGCCCATATCAAAGGGCCTGGTACCCCATACTCCCGGAGTACCCCCCACAGAACCCCCGAGGGACGCGGTCGAATGCCTTCTCCAAGTCCACAAAGCACATGTAAACTGGTTGGGCAAACTCCCACGCACCCTCCAGGACCCTGCTGAGGGTGTAGAGCTGGTCCAGTGTTCCACGACCAGCACGAAAACCACACTGCTCCTCCTGAATCCGAGGTTCGACTATCCGACGGACCCTCCTCTCCAGAACCCCTGAATAGACCTTACCAGGGAGGCTTAAGAGTGTGATCCCCCTATAGTTGGAACACACCCTACGGTCCCCCTTTTTGAATAGGGGAACCACCACCCCAGTCTGCCAATCCAAGGGAACTGCCCCGATGTCCACGCGATATTGCAGAGTCGCGTAAGCCAACACAACCCCACAACATCCAGAGCCCTAAGGAACTCAGGACGAATCTCATCCACCCCTGGAGCCCTGCCACCGCGGAGCTTTTTAACCACCTCGGTGACCTCAGCACCAGAGATTGGAGAGCCCGACCCAAAGTCCCCAGGCTCCGCTTCCTCAGTGGAAGACGTGCCAGTAGGATTGAGGAGGTCTTCGAAGTATTCCGCCCACCGACTCACAACATCCCGAGTTGAGGTCAACAGCACGCCATCCCCACCATAAATGGTGTTGGTCGCGTACCGCTTTCCCCCCCTGAGACGCCGGATGGTGGACCAGAATCGCCTCGAAGCCGTACGGAAGTCATTCTCCATGGCCTCTCCGAACTCCTCCCACGCCCGAGTTTTTGCCTCAGCAACCACCCGAGCCGCATGCCGCTTGGACTGCCGGTACCTATCTGCTGCTTCCGGGGTCCCACAGGCCAAAAAGGCCCAATAGGACTCCTTCTTCAGCCTGACAGCATCCCTCACCGCCGGTCACAGAAGCTGGCTGACTAAAAATGATCCCTCT
Organism: Garcialebias charrua; assembly: GCA_038048925.1. Taxonomy (NCBI): domain Eukaryota; kingdom Metazoa; phylum Chordata; class Actinopteri; order Cyprinodontiformes; family Rivulidae; genus Garcialebias; species Garcialebias charrua. Next base: position 25,119 of record JBBPBX010037425.1, on the reverse strand, counting down.
TATTATCTTGTTAAAATAATTTATTCCAGTTAGGTGAAGCACGTTTCTGTTTCCTCTAACAATCAGCTAAATGGGAGGACATCACTGGTCATGGGTGTCCAGCATTGTGAAAAAGCAGCAAGTGCAGAGAGGTACTGTAGAGCTGTTTGTTCCCTCATCCCCCCCACACCCCCCTCACACTTCAGCTCTCACTGCTGCTCACTGGAGGCAGGCAGAAGTGTGAGGAGGGTTTCAAAATGACTTTTCTCTGTGAGTGTAGACAAACTGCAGTGGTTCTGCTCAGCAGAGGGCCTCACAAACATGTGCATGTCAGCATGCGTACACACACACATTTGTATTCCTGTTGCATACCTCTCAGAAACTTCATTGACTGTACAGTATTCATTCCCAAACCATTCCCTTTCTGAAATTTCTACTTAATCCTACTCTAATCTTAACCCTAAACCCAAATCCAACTCTGAAGTGCCCTGAAAGAAAGTAGGAATGTTTCAGCTGTGGTATGCGCTCGTTTCTCCACTTTCTTTTTGAGGACATTAAAGCCTCGTGAGGATTAAATGTTTTACATAAGAAGACACTGAGACTCAGAGCCACAGCAGCTTTGCTATCCTAGTGTTCAGTCTGACTGAAGCTATCACATCTACCAGGCACACAGTCACACACACACCTGCATGCCTCACTGACCTGATAACATAACCAGACATGCCATTTGCCAACGCCGAGGCTCAAGTGCTCGTTATGTTGACGTTTAGCTTCTCGCTATGACACAAATGTTTTAAAATGTAGTTATAAATGTGAAATGTGAGACCTTGTCATGCCAGGCAGTGGTAATAGTCATCAATCTGTCATAGATGATCATCTGTGATCTCTGGCACAGTGCGTGTTACAAAGCATTCTGTTAATCTGGTTACAGCAAGTTTAAATATTCAAATGTTAACGTTTTATTTTAGAAGCATTCTTTTCTTTGGCTTTGTTTAATGGCAAAGCTGTTACCATGTTTGAATTCTGGCTTCATTCACAGGAAAATGAAAGTCCACCCTGTTTTAATTCTTGAGTTTAATGAATCAAGACATAAAAATGAGTCTGTTTTACCAAGTTATTAAAATCTAGTACGATGAAACAGTTTCATACTTTCTGATGTATGCATAGAGGAAGAGAGCATGTGGGGCACATATTTCAAAGTATCTGGCCCGCGGGCCAGATCTGGCCCGCTAATTAATTATTTATGGCCCCCTGGATGATATTTAATTACTATTAGAAACGGCCCGCAGGACACAGCCGCCCGCTGGTGTTTTGCACGCACCAACACTACATTCCCCACAATGCAATGGTAGTAGGGAGGTGGCCGATCCGGAGTTGTGTTTCATGAACCCAGAGGAATAAGACCCGCCTCACGTCACATTCAGGAAATCCATTTCATAGTTTGCAGCCAGCTACAGTGTGCGGCCTGAGTGAGTAGCACTTTAGCTAACAGCTAGCCAACTTTTCATCGTAACATGTCCGCTGTGTGGAAGTATTTTACACTAAACACTGCAAGACAACAACGGGCAATGTCTACAGAGCCATAGCGCCACATTAAACTGCTGTCAAGTTAGTTTGTGTTGGACATTTGAGCTCTGGGGCTTCAGCGGGACGCCACTCTTGCTGAACCGAAACAGTGAGCCCGACCGCGGCCAGCTGTGTCCAGTCCGACCCGCTGTCTGACCGTCTCGTAGGAGGGACAGGCTGAGAGCGGCTGACCGAAATCAGAGCCCCCGCCGTATTGAACAATAAAAACACACCGCTGAAGCCACAGAGCTCAAATGTTCACAGAGAAGTTGCTAAACTTCATCATAATTAATGATCAACAGCTATCAGCTGTAGAAAATGAAGGATTTCACAGCTTGATACTTGCAGCCAACAGTAAACAATCATAAAAAAACACATTAATTAAAAATAATAAGAAAACTGTATTAAAAAAACTGAAACATAAACAGCTACATTATAAAACAATGTAAAATACTAAAAGCAGGAACGTGTCTGTCTGTGTTGGTTTATGCCAAGAACTTAGCAGATGTAAAGCTTTTTAATATTTTATTTAATCCGTGTATTCATTCATTTAAAAGAGACAAAATAAAACAAATTAATCAAAAAGAAAACATTGAATGAAAAGAGTGCAAAAAAAAGAAAAAAATTATTATATCACCCCCTTATACTTGTTATAAACATTGAACCAGTCCGGCTCTTGGCTTGTAGCAAATTTGTTTTTTTGGCCCTTGGTGTATTTGACTTTGACATCCCTGATGTGGAGTATGTGATGTGTCAGAGATGATGTTACAGGAATGTAAACTGATAAATGTCATGATGTGTTTTATAATTATTCTATTGAAAAGGTATAGTGACGTGAATGAAGCGAGGAGGCTGGGGATCTTTGAAGCACTTCAGGGTGAGATGGCTCTGAGGGTGGCTGAGAATGGCAGGATTAGAGTATGATGGAGGTCTGCTCTAAAGATGTGAGCTGCATGGAAGATTACTTGATTTTAGGTATTCAGGCATTTTGGAGCGACTGTGGCTGAGTAGTTAGAGCAGTCATCCTCCAATGCAAGAGTTGGGGGGTTTGATTCCACCAGCAGTCACATGCTGAAGTGCTCCTGAGCAAGACACTGAACCCCTCATTGCCTCTGCTGTGTGTCCCATCAGTGAATGAATGTGATAAAGCACTGATTAATATTTGTAGAGATCTAGAAGTAGAGTGATGTATGAATGTGTAAATGAGGTCACACATAGTAAAGATCTTTGAGCGTCTTGATAAGGTAGAAAGGTGACAGTCCATTTAGGAATGCCTTGTTTTTGTTTTATCTTTGTATTTTTCATTTCTAAAGAGAAAACTCAGTCATGATGTGGACTAGTCTGCAGTGAAGCTCAACTCAAAGCAGTCTGCTCCTCAGATAAATAATGTTAACTTTTATATATACATTATATGAATGTTTCTGTTCAGTGTCCTGAAATGACCTGTTGTGACTTGGTCCTATAAAAATAAACTGAATTGAATGAATAGTGTTGTTTTCAGGGTGATAAAGAACAGATTTCATTGACTGAAAGAGCCCCTAAACCATTGAGCCACAGCACCACTGCCTGCACTGCAACAGCTCCGGACCTGATGTTCTGAACGTACACAACAGATGTTGTTGTGGGATAAACTGTCACCTAGATCTGACGGATGGATCTTTTGCACTGGATATTGTTGATTAGTTATTCCATATTTGACTTTAGAACTGTGATTAGGAGGCTGGCTCCACTGTAAAGCTGTGAGTTTGTTTGGAACCCTGCGTGCTGTTAATGGGTGGAAGGCTTTGGTAGAAGCACCGACTGTGGGCCATATTGTTTGAGATGTAGTGCTTTGGCAGGAAATGCAGGCTGCTGGTTTCTATAATAATAATATAATGTCACATTTTGTCATCTGTGTATGTTTCCATACAAGACAAAATTTGTCTCTGCATTTAACCCAATCGCCACCAGGTGGGGCAGTGGGCAGCTATAGAAAGCGCCCGGGGAGCAATTTGGGGATGAGGTGTGCTGCTCATACACACCACAAGGTATGCAGTGACCGGGGTTCGAACCTGGGTCTTTCGGGTCCCAAGTCGGCTGCCCTGCCTTATGTCAAAACTTGGTTGAAAACAAGTTTATGGCTTAGCTTATGGCTTAGCTTTTTGTATTTTAAAATGTTGGTATAAGATTGTGGGACAGCGGTAAAAACATTGTGTAGTTTGTCATGATAAGGTGATTTGAGGTGTGGTTGAATTGTGGCCCTGCTGGTGATGATGATGAATTCGCTGTACAGCATGATGAAGGTCTATAATGAAGATAATGACTGCGCAAATAATTGTGAGGAATATTAGCATTTTCCACAAAGTTGCAGAGGTTTTCTGCAAACAATTTTAGTTAAGTTCTAAGAAAAAAATGTGAATGACTGAATCAACAACCATGACATCACAGGGGTTCACTGTAAACCATGTGATAGCTTGGTACCCACACAACCACAGTTTTTATCACCCACTTCTGTTGGAATCTGACTTCATGATTTTCTGTTTAGTAGTTGTAACCCAGATTGGGTTGTGCATTTATCTTTAAAATATTTGTTACAGATGAAATTTAAAAATAGAATTTCTTTATTTTCTGGGATCGAATACAAAAACTCTGGAAACTCCAAGCACTTATCAATGAACATCTTAGGAATTCATTTTTCAGTCTTTCTCCCTCGTTACATGGCATTAATCTGGCCTCCGGCTCTAATGTTAAAAATGTCAGTAGCCGTGTTTCCATCAAGGTTTCTAGGTGCGCATTTTGAAGTATCGCATCAGAAAAGCTTAATGGAAACGGCAAAATTCGAGTTAACTTCCTCT
>JBBPBX010037425.1:2542-18944 GCA_038048925.1 Garcialebias charrua | reverse complement strand
AAATTGTAATAAAATTTGTTGACGTAAATTTTTATTGTCAATTGTTGGCTGTACCTCATCTGTGGTTTTTGTTTAAAAAAGGTCTCATCTACAATTCGTTCAACCTTTATTTAGTCAGGTAAATCCCATACAGCCTCGTGGACTCATTTACAAGAGCAACCTACTAACTAAAACTAAATAATACAAACTAAATAATAATAATAATGAATTCAATTTATAATGCACTTTTCATTAATAAAAATCTAAAGAACGATGGTAGAATTTCCTTAAACAATAAACAAACATAAGAGAGAAATAAAGATTTTGTTTTAACCAAGTATCAAAACTAGCAAAACATTATAAGGTAGATGTATAAAATCAAAAACAGGAACATGTCTGCATTGCTTTTTGCCAGGATTCCAACAGATTATTAAAACCATTTAGAGAGGTCAAGGCCGAGAGCTACAAGAGGAGTCCTCGTGGATCAATGAGAGTAACCTTGTATAAATAAAGGTTTAATGAGGAAAAATTCTGTGTAAACCTGGAAGAGAAACAGTTTAAGACTTGTTAACATGGTGGTAAAGAAAGTGTTCGAAGTAAATCAACCGATAAACTGTAATAGAACTGTTTTATTTTGTACAATGATGTTTGTTTAACAAAAAATATTGGATGTAACTATTTCTGAATAGCTGACTTCAAATATTCACATATACCAAATGGATATAGAAGACAAAAATAGACAAGAAAAACAAAAATGTGTACATTGAAAAAAAAAAACGAAATACTGTAAGATTTATCATGACTAAAGTCAGCATCACACAAATACAATATTGTTTAAATGTAATGGAAGAACAGGAAAAAAAAGAAAGTACATAACAATTATCAAGTCTACAAAATTAATTGCAGAGTTTTTTTCAAGTGCATAAAATACCTCAGCAAGACCAAAGCACTTTAATACCATCTTAATACCATCAGCTTGACAATTTGGGCAACACTGTTCGTTCCTTCATTCTGCCATGCAGGTCCAGCAGCCAACATGGGAGCAGCATGATGAAACCATGGGCACCTGCACGCCACCTGAAAATTGGATGAAATAAAGTTATATTTTTACAGCAGTGTTTGACAATTGTATATATGAGAACACTTTACAACAGTTGCAGGATGAAGAGGAAGATGTGATGATAATTCAGGGGACTTGAAGGCCACTGTCAGCAACCTGGGCTCATAACACCTGAGCACAGACTGATCCATTTCTACCTGGATTATTGAGCATGCATCAGGGTACTTTACAACAGTATTTACATTCATTCAACCTTTATTTAGTCAGGTAAATCTTTTGAACCTCATGGGCTCATTTACGAAAGCGACCTGCTAAAACTAAAGAACAATGAACAGCAGTGATAGAATTTCAATAAACAAACAAACAATAAACAATTTGATGTGCATTCACAGTTAACACCTGCTGGAACTGCCACTGTTCTAGCTTCACTAGTATATTTTTTTATAAAGTACTGTGTACATATGTAGTGTGTACATCTGTGATGTAGTTGGTTTGCTTTTATTACTTAATGTATAATAGATACTTCTAATTTCATTGTACATTTTACTGTACGCTGACAGTAATGTCATTTATTAATTAATTGCGACACCTCCAGGGAAACATTAAATCACTTGGGAGTCTGAACAAACTAAAGGTTGTCATCTATAGTTAAATACTACTGTGCATTTTTCATTCATTCATTCAACCTTTATTTATACAGGCTAGCCTCGTTGATTTAAAGCATGCAACCAATATATAAAGATTTGTGGTGACTGGCAGATTAAAGCCGAGCACAGATTAAACAGCTGCCCTGTGTAAATATTAAAACTGAAGAAACTTGTTTTAGCATTTGTGCTACATCAACTTAAACAGCTAATCGCTGGTACACTTGCTAACTAACACACACTAGGTTAGTTCTCTGTGGACAAATATATTTATAGTTTGCAAAATTGGGGGCTTCATTTAACGTTTCAATGAGCATGTTGTGTAAACAACACATTACTAATGCCGCACGAGCAATGTAAACTGAAATGTACGTCAATAAAACTTCATTACCTTGAATAAGATCCTTCTGAGTTCTTCCAGCGTCATGTCTTCTTTAAGCTTGAACAAAACACCCTGATGCATGCTCAATAATCCAGGTAGAAAAATCTAACAAAACAGTTTACAGGCTAAAGGATAGCATGCTAACTGTATCTCCTGTGTGTGTGTGTGTGTGTGTGTGTGTGTGTGTGTGTGTGTGTGTGTGTGCTGTGTTCGGTTTTATGTTGTTAATAAAGTAAAAAAAAAAAAAGTGGAAAAAACAATACTTTGTTTTAATGTAATTTCGTTTTTCCAAATGTTGTTGTGTTTTTCTTGTTTTTGTTGTGTTTTTCCAAATGTAATTCCGTTTTTTTCCTAATGTGATTCGGGCCACTTCCGCTTTGGCCACTTCCGGTTTGGCTTAATGTAATGTGTTTTTTTCTACTTCCGCTTTGGCCACTTCCGGTTTGGCTTAATGTAATTTGTTTTTTTCTACTTCCGCTTTGGCCACTTCCGGTTTGGCTTAATGTAATTCTGTTTTTTCAAATGTTGTTGTGTTTTTTCAAATGTAGTTTCGTTTTTTCAAATGTAATTCTGTTTTTTCAAATGTCGTAGTGTTTTTGTTGTTTTTGTTGTGTTTTTTCAAATGTAATTCCGTTTTTTCTAATGTTGTTGATTTACACCTTAGGGCCACCGTAGCCTCCCTACTTAGGCTGCTACCCCCGCGACCCGACCCCGGATAAGCGGAAGAAAATGGATGGATGGATGGATGGATGGATAAATAAATGTTCTATTTGTTTACATTGTTGTTTAATGTTTTCAGTTTAAAATTATTGTTTTAAATAAATGTTCCATTTGTTTACATTGTTGTTTAATGTTTTCAGTTTAAAATTATTGTTTTAAATAAATGTTCCATTTGTTTACATTGTTGTTTAATGTTTTCAGTTTAAAATTATTGTTTTAAATAAATGTTCCATTTGTTTACATTGTTGTTTATTCTTTTCAGCTTGTCAGTTACAAAACTGAATCTAAATTTATGACCATTTTTATAGAAACATCGTTTCTGAATCAAAAATCGTTTCTGAATCAAACAATCGATTTTGAATCGAGTCGTGACACCAAAAATCGGAATCAAATCGATTCTCCAGACACTGAGAGATTTGCACCCCTAGTTTGTTGCATGAAGGTACACCAAATGAAACCTTGAGGCTTCTTTCTTTATCTCAGCTCAACACGTTCATTTGTTTAATCTCACACCCCGACACAGAAACCTTTGCGTGTAAAAACACAAGCGCACAATAAAAAAAGTCAATAAAAATCTCTTGGATGCTTAACTCATCTTATAAATGGCATAATGTATGCAGTCAGTGTAGTTGAAGTGGCTCTTTAAAATTCATTTATATTGTTTAATTAAAAACAATAGTGCTGCTGTTTTGGCACGTAGTGATGCAGAGCCACGCACGTCTCCTGATCAGTGCGCCTGAATGATGAAGCGCTAATATAGTTGGACATCATTTCTCCCCAAACTAAATGATGTTGTCACCTGTGGGGACAGTCTGGTCATGAGATAATGAAACACGCCCTGATTAATGCTTGAAAATATCTTCTTTGTAAACAGATGCTCTGTTTAAACACCCCTGCATCGATACGAGGAGGATGCTGGTTTCACGGTGAATAAGGAGAAGCTCTTGTAATTTCTCAGCCCTGATGGATTTGATGTGTCATAACTGAGCCTCAGTGGTGCATGTTTTGATAAGTCCAAAAGCTTATACAGTGGTGATTTTATTCAAGCTCTGATAAAATATGCAAGTTGTGCTTATTTTCATCTTACAAAATATTTATTAACTTCCACTTTTTTTTAATGTAGACCACAATACAAAAGCGCAGAACATAAAAGAACTTATGGATTTTTTTTCCCCTGCCCTCCCTCACCAGTTCTGCTCTTTTCCTCACGGAGCATCAGTGTGCAGGCGTCCTTTCCATTATTAAAACTTGTTGCCGATGATAAAAGACCCGCAACATCAGAGGGATAATCACCAACAAAGCTTGGTACACAATGGAAGCTGAGACTCTGGAGAGAAAGCAAACATGCCGAGAAATATACCAGAGAAATGTAACCGTCACTGCAGAACACAGTTTGAATAATAATCATATTCTTCCCTTTATTATCGTAAATAAGCCTCCAGTACCCAGATCTTTAGCTCCACCGCTACATGTTTAGGTTATATTTGCAAAACTCCTGTGGACCTTAATGATGGCACAGTGATAAATGGGGCAGTAGACACTTTCTCCATGTTTTCCATCCTCGGGCTTTCTGGTGGCAGAGACGCTCAAAAGATGATGGATACATCATTGTATTGTGTGATTTACAGAAGAGCTACCGCTGGGATTTTTTACGACATAGTTTAGTCCAAAATAAAATCTCTAAATGGTTATGTCCCGCCTTTAAAACTACTGCCGCACAGGCAATATTTCAGTTTGTGGAGTAATACTTCTTCATTTATCTTGCTGAGTACTTTCCTTTATGAGGAAATCAATGAGGGCCCTCGCTGTATGCTGATCATCTTTTATATTTTTTTTATGATAATGTTCTGCTGGATGTCCTTACATGACAGAGGGATGCCTTATTATGGACAGCATGACCCCAGTACTGCAATCATGGCACACAAGTGATTTTAGAACCGAGACAGAGGCACAATGAAGCATTAGATCGGGAGTGTTCAGTCTGACAGTTTTGGAAAGTTGGGCAAATTAAGAGCGGTGGCATTGGATCAAAGTAAAATTCCGATTAATTCAAATATTAAACAGACAATTACATTATGCAGTACATCTCTGACATGGTTCAGGCTATCATCTGTATGCAAATAATCTAATTTCCTCACATTTGGGAGACATGGCAAACATTCCACTAAAGGGAACATAATCATCTCCATTCTAGCAAAGTTTCCATGTCAGTCATTAGTGCTGCAGGATGTGTTTTCCTGTGTCCTTCTCTGAGATGCTCCATTTATTGCTGTTTCAGACAATATGAATTGTTTTTCCCCCCCCCCAGAAAAGTTGTTCCATCCGACGGAATCAGTGTGTTAAATAAAGGTCACCCTTTGTAAATGTCTAAAAGCCACTTCTAGTGGTTTTTACTAATTTCATACCAACGCTTTTTTTTCTTGAGGGTTTTGGAGTCTCTTTGTTCTCAGTGTCTAGTACTGTCTACAAGCCAAAACCAAAGTTTGAGCACAAACAACAGCAATATTTATTTATTTTTATTAGTAACATTGTCAATTTGTAGTTTATAAGCTGGGTTATTTACCCGACACTCATCTAAAAACTGATGATTGTGAGCAGTAAGTGCAGCCCTATAAACAAGTCGGCGTGAGTGACTTTTATTCAAACACAAGACAAGGGACAGAAGGAGGGGTTTTCAATATCAGACAAAGAGTCAGCAAAACAATTTTGGTTGTTCAGAGCCCAAATAGTTGGTTCTGTCTTCAATAACAAGGAACATGATACATGTTGTATGATCTAAAGAGCTGCACAACAACAACAATTTAGAAAATGTAGAAATTCTACAATATAGAAATGTTTGCGCTTATCACAAGAACAGATTACCCAAAGTGAAAGGACTGATGAACAACTCAGACACAAAACTATCAATTCAGTGCTTTTATTTACAGTGGATAATAATTTAGAATGAAACAGGAACCCTGGGGTCAGTGGTGTTGTCTACATTCTTGTAGTGGGTATACCACGGTAAAGTTACCGGTAGTTTTACATTGGACGTTGGACACCGTTGAAGTCACAGAGTGCGAATGTCCACCATCCAATGTAAAACTAACTTTACCGTGGTCAGTCCGTATACTGTGCTTAGAAACCAAAGTACACTGGTTAGTACAATGTAATCATCAATTTACTTAGATTTTTAAGCATATTGAACATTTCCACATTTCTCTGATGCTTATATTTCAATGAATGTACAACAAACTTTGTACAACAGTTGGCTTTGTATTAAAATCATGTTTTACAATTTATAAAACAGTATCAAAGCAAAACATGTTCAAGTATTAAGCAGCAAGTACAGAAGTATTAATTATACAATAATTTGCTTGATAAGCGAATGTAATAAACAAGTGCATCATATAGATAGATTGTTACAGAAGCGTTTAACTACCATTTAACGTATCAATGACACATATCTAATGATATGTCATGTGTCATTGGGCACTTTTAAGTGTGTGTACTGAAATTCTTAAGCTTTTCTAGTGGGTATACTCTGTATACCCGCGTATCATGTAGACTACACCACTGCCTGGGGTGCAAGGAGATGGGTCAGGTTCAGAGTTTGCAAAGAGGGGTTAATCAGAACAGGTTCCTTACTAGTAGATGGATGATAAGATATTTGGTTCCAAAGTCCTGTACAAGCATGAGAAGATCCAGTATACTCAAGAGGGCATGTGGATGAAGGACGAGGAGAGCAGCTGAAGAGTGCACAGGTAAGATTTCCAGAGGTTCACTAGGAGGTCCGAATATAGGAAAAATGTCAGTAATCACAAGACTCAGATTCACAAAGGGCTAGGAGCGTGAACCATAGGCAGGGTAATGCTCCAGCATTGGAAGGAAGTCATCAGGGGCCTCATGTACAAAGACTTGCGTGGATTTCTTACTGAAAAGTGACGTACGGACAAATCCAGAAAAGTGTCTACGCACAAAAAAATCCAGATTTATCAAACCCTGCGTACACCTGAATCCACGCACATTCCTTTTGTACATCACGATGAACGTGGAACTGAGCGCACATGAGAGAGTGGCCGACTCCGCCTTTGACACGCCTCCGTATGAATATGCAAAGTCATTCAAATATGCCATGCACGACAGGAATGTCGTCTCTGCTCCATTGCAAATCATGTCGGAACGTGGAAAAAAGAGGAACTTCACGGACTGTGAACAGGAATCACTTCTGAGTGAGGCAGAGAAGCACGGAAAAAGGTTTTATTCGGCACGCCTAGCGCAAAACATACCATCCACTTTTAAACAAGAAGTTGACCCATCTGCTCTAACATGCCTGTATAGGTTAGTGGTGAGCGCGCCCGCCCTTCGTCCCAAAGGTCGTGAGATCGACTCCCCCTTGGTACAACGTTTTTTTTTTCATTCCAGATTTAAAGAACACAGGAAAACTATTTAATAAAACAACAAGAAATAGAACAATACATGAAATGAAAGGAAGCAGACGATTTCTTGTTTTGTAAATAGTTTTCATGTGTATTTAAATCTGGAACGAAAAAAAAAAGAGAAACGTTGTACCATGCGAGATTCGAACTCATGACCTTTGGAACTAAAGGCAACCGCGCTACACACTGACCTAAACGTAGGCGTGTTGGTACAGCTTGGTTAACTTCTTATTTAAAGAAATCACATCTCATTGTTGTCAATATCGTTGCCACTATTTGGCGCATGCTTTTATATCCACTCATCTAATTGCGTCCATGTGGATGTAATAATTGTTAATCATGTGTGTTTGGTGGGATTTATGATTATTTTCATATCATGGACACAGTTTCTCTGAATAACCTGTAAGTGTCGCCAAAGGAAATATAACCACAGAAACGTGCGTACGCAAGCAGGGGAGCAGCCGTGGATTTGTACGTGGATGCGCAGATATTCCCGTTCATATCAGATTTGATACATACGCCACTTTGCGTGGAAAGTGACGTGCGCAATGTTTTTGTGCGTGCGCACGGTTGATACATGAGGCCCCAGGTGCCTTATATATGGCACTTGATTGTTGATGTGTGCTACTGACTATCCATGCTGCTGATCTCACACTGCTGTATTCATTCCTACACATCTGCTTACACAGACTCATGTGCATGCTTCTGTTGTTCAGTTGTTGTTTTTGCACTATTAAGAGTTTAGCATATTCATAATATCTCAGATCTTATTACTGTTTTACTTTTACATTTTATACTTTTGTTGGATGTAACTGGGACCCTGTGTACACAATTTCGTTCCACCACATGTACCACATGAGATGTGAATGGAAAAAAAAACAAATAAAAAAAAAACCTTGACCTATATACTGTACCTGTACTGTATATGCTTGGAGCCTCATCAGAACATACTTGCAGATGTGGTCTATGGCGCCCTCTGGTGACCAAAGACAGACGGGGAACAGGAACTCCCACAGGGCTGTCATAAGAAAATAAAGATAACTTCATTTTCTAAAGAAAACAACAATAAAATAAATTTTGTTTAGCAAATTAAATAAATATCTTCTGAACGTTGAATAAATCAAATATACAACACTAACAACCATCAGGATGGGTTTTTTTGGTTAATTTTTTAAAACTCATTCTTTCTCGCTGCCTCAGATGTTTGGCAGGTGACCACATTTTGCGATGTAATTATTATAGACCAGGACCATAGTTTAAACTGCGATAGTCGTACCAAATAAATACAATTTTGTGTTTTATCGTAAGGGGGAATCACATTTCAATGTTTAATCTGTACCCTATTCTTTTGTTTTTAACAGTTAAAGTTAGATGGAGTTCAGAATGGTTTTGTGATGTTGGGGAAGGATAGTAACAGGACTGTCTGACCTTACAAACAGGCACTGTATTTTGTCTGTTGAAAATATTTTGTTATTGTATGAACATTATAATAAAGTACCCGAATGCAGGCAGGAAGCAGCAAACAAGCAAGTTGTGGAACCCAAAATACTTAAACTTAATAACCACACACAAGAAATCTAACAGCAGCCCTAATCAAAAACAGTGGAATCAGAAAAAAATAAACTATGGGTATCTAAACCTCCAAAGACTCAAATCATGACACAACTGATGTCACTACTTTAATGTGATGTGGTAAATGTATGACTCAGTATGTACACAGTTAAGCGAGCCTATGCCTCCACATGATTTTATCTTTGATCTTAGTTGATATTATTATTGATTTGACTTGTTTTATCACTTGTTTTTATTTGATCTTTGATTTTTGTTGCACTTTGTAGCACTTTGAGATTTTTGTTAATGAAAAGTGCGTTATAAATTAAATTCATTATTATTATTATTATTATTTGTTATATTTCAGGTTATAGTTTATGTTTGTTTGTTGGACTTTAAGTATGCCAGCATGCGTTCATTAATTTCATTTCATTTTGGTCAGGATTGCCTCAAACTAGCTTTCAGCTACTGTTTTGCTTGTTTTAGCTTTTAGGTACTGTTCTGCTATCATTAGCCTGCAATTATTGTTATGTTGGGCTAAGCCTTTAGCTTTTTTGCAAACAAAAGCTTTTAGCTTATCTTGCTAATGAGAATACATAGCTTTTGCCAATTTGACCTAATTTTTAGCTTTTATTTAGCTTTTGAGCTTGTGTTTTGATCATTTTAACCTTAGAAATACTGTATAATTTTAGTTTCTTCAACACTTACGCAAACACACACACACACACACACACACACACATTAACTTAATAAGCATTTATACAGAAAACCAATGTTTCTAATTTCATTGGTGTTGATTTTAACAGTGATAAAGACAACATCACATTTGAGGATGAAACAGAATCAACATTGTGAAGTTGGAGGGGTTGCAATGGAGATACACACAAGCAATTGTTCAGATAAACTATAAAAATAAGAAAATAAAGTTTTAAACATGTTGATATTGAATATTTAACTCTTGGACTTGATGCACGAGTCAGCAAACCTCCAAGACCCAGAAGCTGACCGTCCAATCAGCTTCCTCAACAATTCCCTCAACTAATTTACATTTCATTGAAACCTCAGGCAAGATCCTGATAACAATGAGCTCATCAGAAAATTGGAAATACTTTGTAATTTCCTCTATTACACCAAACGCCCGTGTAATTATGTTCAGCACAACCTCGTGTACAACTACACCTCAATTCTCTCAGTTTCTGTAATCACGTCCCCTGAGCGAGCTCCGAACGTCACTTATTTGTCTTGTGCGTGGCCGTGTCTATGGCCAAGGGAGATGCGAATGAAATCTCACCCAAGATTAATTGCTATGTTCTGTTCATTAGTTCCTTAATTGTTTTCCAATCATCGCCACTGCGTTATTTTACGACACTCAAGGCAATTGTGGCAGGAAATTAACATGATGGTGACTCAAATCAGAGACTGTAGTACGCTTTTGTTTTATGGAATTACAGAGATGTGGTAATAAAATAATTAAACCAATGATGTGACTCAATTTTAATGAAACATATCCTTCTTGGTTTCTTCCTCTGCAATATACGAGTCTCCCTAACAGATCTCAGGGAGAGATAGTGAGGAGGAAAGAGACAACAGCTGTGGGTTTTGTCCTACTCAGAACCTTTTTTTTTTTTTTTGGCATTCATATTCACCCAAAGTGGCACTGTGCAACTTTAATATTGCTCCCAAAATCAAACTTAAAGCAGTTGAACCTGTAGTTTGTTTCAGATATAAAGAAGAAAGTGTGGGAGCTTCAGAAACAAGTATCAGAAGAACAGCTGCTGTGTTGCTTTGGATAAATTGCTGAACAGATAAAAGACAGAAATACAGCCTCTGTTAAAATTATCTTACAGTGGTAACCTAAAATGGTAAATGAATGCATATATCAAGGAGAAATTATTTGAATCTACTGTAGTCCTTTTTAAAACAATTAAATTTATCATTGATTGTATGTATTGCAGGTTGTTCCATATACATGATCTTAAAGCAGTACAGTGACTAGCGAAGATACATTTTCAGCCACTTCTGGACCGTTGGAAGGTTTGTGGCTTTTATCCCAGTAAGGGAACAAGGCTCAGAAGACCAACATCTGTTGTCCAGCCATAAGTTGCCATTACTTGAATTAGAACTTTAATATGATAAGCAGATTTAAAAATATGAAATACTGTATATTGGTTATTGTTACAAAGTCCCAAATTACTGTGATTTCAGTGTTAGGTCACTTTAACCTATCCAAATTATATAGCTTGTAGTGCCATTAGGTTTTACTCTTTTATAAAAAATAGGAACTATGTGTCACGAATCAGACACTATGAATATATTTTATAATATTATGGTATATAAGGGTGGTGGACCTGTGATTGGAAGATTGCTGGTTTAACTCCCAGTACCAACAACATCAAAATATCAAGGTCAAGGTTTCTTTATGGTCATTCTCGTGTGGTGCATGTTGTGGAACAAAATTGTGTACACAGGGGTCCAGTTACATCCTGAGCACCTGTCAGTGACTGAGCACCTGTCAGTGACTGAGCACCTGTGGAGGAAGTGGACGCGGGCACACCTTGGCTGCCGCTGCTCCTCGTACTTTTTGCTTTTTGAAACCTTTTTTATTACTTTCTGCTGTTTTTTTCACCGAGCCTTGTTGGACATTTCTACCTTTCTCGACTGCAGAGTGCGACAGGCGTAAGCCTGTGTACAGCACCTGTACAAGCGGACGCGGACATTTCTACCTTTCTTTGAACTTTTCTACCTTTCTTGAACGCAGAGTGCGGCAGGCGCAAGCCTGTGTACAGCACCTGTGTGGACATTTCTACCTTTCTTTGAACCTTTCTACCTTTCTGTGATTAAGTTTTGTGTTTTAGTTAGTTAGTTTTAGAGCAACTGTCTTTTCTGACTGCGTTGTGGATCTGCAAACATTATAAGTTGCCGGTCAAAGCAGATGACCGCTTGTCCTGAGCCTGGGTCTGCTAGAGGTTTCTTCCTTCTAAAAGGGAGTTTTTCCTTTCCACTGATGCCATTGTGCTTGCTCAGGATGGGAGATCGTGGCGAAGCCAAGATTTGACTTGTTTGCTCATTAGATAGTAAACTTTACTAGTCTAACCGGAATTTTAATATTAGTAGGGGCTGCTAGCTCCCGCTAGCTTCAACACGAATTTAGCTTCGAGTATCACGTAGCTGCACTTATTGTTCGCTTACCTGCTGCCTCTCTCAACTTCCTGTGTCCTCTGGACTGTTCTGGACTCTCTCCTGTACTCCTTCAAGGTAATGCTCGTTCGAGTTACATCTCTCTGCTTCTTGTATATCTTTCTCGGAGCCGTGGGCCTGCTGCTAGCGGCTAGCTCTGTGTTAGCCTCCTCCGGCTCGTGGATGTTGACGTATTCCGCTTCGCAGTTGTTTGAACTTAACAACTGCTCCATTCCTCCTTCTATTTCCACCATCAAACAACTGGGACTTCTGCGTAGACCTCGTTACATCCATAGAAGCTCTCGAAAGAAAACTGTTTTTTCTCAAGCGAACTCTGATTCGATTAGTGCTGTCTGGACTGAGAGACGTGTCGCACCTCGATGGCGTCATCAGAACGCTGCGTCTGTAGGCCTTTGTAGTCCTCTGCGCACGAAGTGGCGAGGAAAACGTGGAGTGGACTTCAGTCTGCTTAAACCGGTTCAAAAAGCTCCTATTCCAACTGGTATTAAATTAGAACTTTTCAATGTGCAGTCTCTTTCCAACAAGTCATGTTTAATTCATGATCACATTCTGGAGAAGGACTTGGACCTCATGTGTCTTACAGAGACGTGGCACCAACCAGAGGTGTTCAGTTCTCTGAATGAAGCTTGTCCCTCTGGATACAGTTATCTGCAGAGAGCCCGCAGCACTGGCCGCGGTGGTGGTCTGGCTGTAATTTATCGCAGTAATTTAAAATTGTCTCATCTGTCTTCTCAGGACTTTTCCTCTTTTGAATGTCTGGCTTTCA
Organism: Garcialebias charrua; assembly: GCA_038048925.1. NCBI lineage: Eukaryota > Metazoa > Chordata > Actinopteri > Cyprinodontiformes > Rivulidae > Garcialebias > Garcialebias charrua. The sequence continues at coordinate 6,226 of JBBPBX010037425.1, read as the reverse complement.
GCTTCAAAGCCCCACTCCTGATGAATGTTATATTAATTTATAGACCTCCCAAACCGCATGTTTCATTTAACTCAGAGATGCATGACCTTCTCACTTTTTTCTGCACCTCCCCTGTGAAGACTATTTTTCTTGGCGACTTAAATATCCACGTGGACAATTCTTCTTCACCTCTGGCAACAGATTTTAAGTCTCTTCTGGACTCTCTTAATCTCACTCAACATGTTGACGCCCCTACGCACAGCAGGGGGCATACTCTGGATTTGGTGATTACAGACACTGTACTCATCAATAACTTATCTGTATATGACCTGGGTGTCTCAGACCACAGGGTCATCTCCCTGGAAGTGCCTTCATCTTCGCCTGCTTCAAATCCAAAACGACCCATCCAGTTCCGTGACCTTAAAAACATTTCCCTTGATGTTCTGTCTGCTGATCTTCACACCCTGACCGCTGTCAATCATCCTTCTGCAGATGACTCTGTGGATTACTACAACCAATCTCTTCGGGAGCTCCTGGACCTACACGCCCCCTTAAAGACAAGACTGGTGTCTTTCTCGCGCTCAGCTCCTTGGTACACTGATGAGCTGCGCAAGATGAAGGCAACTGGCCGTGCTATTGAGAGACGTGTAAAATCATCTGGTCTGTCTGTGCATAAGCAGGCATATAAAGAACATCAGAAAGCATACGCCTATTCTCTTAAAGAAGCACGCTCCAAATATTATTCTAACATCATCAACACCTGCCCTGGAAACTCTAAACAGCTCTTCTCCACAATCACTCGTCTGCTTAATCCCATTAAGCAAACTCTTGAGGACTCTGCTCAAAAATGTGACCTGTTTCTTTCATCTTTTAAAACCAAAGTTGACACTATCAGATCTCAGCTCCACAACCTCCCCGTTCTCAGTGTGCCACCCACCCGTCTGCATTCTGGGACCCTAAACAGCTTTGACGAAGTTGTTCAGAGTGAGGTGGAGGCCATCATCAAGAAAATGAAGCCTTCATCCTGCGCCCTGGATCCTTTCCCCTCTTCTCTCATAAAAACCAATCATTCTGCAATAGGCCCACTTATCACTCAAATAATAAATCAGTCTCTACAATCTGGTCATGTTCCACTGCCTCTAAAAACCGCCATCATTAGGCCTCTTCTGAAAAAATCTAATTTGGATCCCGACATTTTTTCTAATTACCGCCCAATTTCACACCTCCCTTTTCTGTCTAAAGTGCTGGAAAAAGCTGTTGCTGCTCAGCTGCAGGATCACCTACAACAACACTCCCTGTATGAGAAGTTCCAGTCTGGATTCAGGGCAGCTCACAGTACAGAGACTGCATTGCTGAGGGTTACCAATGATGTCCTCTTGGCTGCTGACACTGGCTCTCCCTCCATCCTTGTCCTCCTTGACCTCACTGCAGCCTTCGACACTGTGGACCATAGTATCCTCCTCCACCGTCTTCATGTGGAGGTCGGTCTCTGCGACACAGTCCTGGACTGGTTCAAATCTTTCCTCTCCAATAGGCTGGAATGTGTTAGTCTTGGCAACGCCACGTCCCAGACAGTTTGTGTCTCCTGTGGTGTCCCTCAGGGGTCGGTTCTGGGGCCCCTGCTGTTTTCCCTTTACATGCTGCCTTTAGGTCAAATTATTAATCAGTTCAACATTTCTTTTCACTGTTATGCCGACGATACACAGCTTTACATCAGGACTGGAGCATCCTCATCTTCCACCTTGTCATCTCCATCTTCACTCACTGCCCTCTCTGCCTGCCTGGAGGCAATTAGGGCATGGATGAATCAGAACTTTCTTCAATTAAACTGCTCCAAGACTGAGGCCATACTGATTGGCACCCCTCACCAGGTACAAACATCTCCTATAACAAGACTTTCCTTTTCTGGACAAGACATCCCCCTCTCCACCTCTGTTACTAATCTTGGAATAAAAATGGACTCCAATCTTACATTTGAAAATCACATTAAGCATCTGTTTAAAACTTGCTTCTTCCATCTTCGAAACATCTCCAGACTTCGCCCATCCCTAACTTTTTCCGATGCTGAGAAGCTCGTCCATGCTTTTGTCTCCTCCAGGCTCGACTACTGCAACTCCCTGTTTATTGGAATCCCTGGCAAAAACCTTCAGAAACTTCAATATATTCAAAACAGTGCAGCAAGGATCTTGTTGAGAGTTCGTAAATTTGAACATATTACGCCCATTCTCCATAACCTTCATTGGCTTCCTGTCGCCTACAGAATTCAGTACAAAACTGCTCTCATTACACATCAATGCTTACACGGAACTTCACCAGATTATCTGAAGGATATTCTCATTCCATACTCATCCACCCGTTCGCTGCGGTCACAGAACAGCAATCTCCTTCACATTCCGAGAACCAAATTAAGGACCATGGGAGACCGGGCTTTCAGTGTGGCTGCCCCCCGCCTGTGGAACTCTCTTCCTGACTGTCTAAGAGCCCCACAGTCTGTGGTTGACTTTAAGAGCGACTTGAAGACCTTTCTTTTCGACCGAGCATACTCTACCTCCTCATGATTCTACTTTTGATCTTAGCTGATATTGTTATTGATTTTAAATGTTTTATTATTTGTTTTATTGTCTGTTTTATTGTCATTTAATTCTGTTGCTCCTTGTAGCACTTTGAGATTTTCATTAATGAAAAGTGCGTTATAAATTGAATTCATTATTATTATTATTATTATTAAATTGTAAAGAAAAACAGTAATAAGATCTATTGTAAGATACGAACTAATAAATATTCTAAACTAAGAATACGCTAAACACTTAGTAGTGCAAAAACAATACGCCGAACAGCAGCACGAACATGAGTCTGTGTGAGCAGATGAGTACGAATGAATACAGCAGCATGAAATAAATCAGCAGCATGAGATCAGCAGCATGGATATTCAGCAGCACATATCAACAATCAAATGGCAAAATGTGGGTGGGAAAGGTGAAACACTCAACTGCCTCCACCCTCATTTGCTCCACTCTGTGCCCTTGAGCAAGGCCCTTAACCCCCACCATCTGCTCCCCTGTGCACCCTAGATAGCAGCTCAGAGAGGGCTGTGGTAACTCTGTGATTTGTGGTTGCATCAGGTAGAGCATATGGCGTAAAAATAATTGTCATGTCTTTATGTGACTTAGTTCACTGTGGTGACCACTAAAAAGAAGGGGGAAGCCAAAAGAAGAAACATAATAATATTATGGTATACAGTTTGCTTAATAGGTTTACAGTATAAAAAAAAGTGAGTTACAGATTTGAAATAAATTAAGTTGCTCACTCTTTGTCTTTACAAAGCTTTAAAATTCAAAGTAGTTATTAATGTTTTTTTTCTGAGAAAGGGCATTTTAATGTTAAATGTTTAAGTTTATTAAGATTATTTGGCAGCACGGTGGCACAACTGGTAGAGCTGCTGCCTCTCAGTGAGCAGGTCCCCGGTTCAAATCCCAGTCCGGGGGCTTTTCTGGGTGGAGTTTGCATGTTCTCTCCGTGCATGCGTGGGTTTTCTCCGGGTGCTCCGGTTTCCTCCCACAGTCCAAAAACATGCATGTTAGGCTGATTGGTAACTCTAAATTGACCCTGGGTGTGAGTGAGACAGGTCCCTCTTGTAAATGAGTCCCCGTGGCTCAACGAGGCTAGCCTGTATAAATAAAGGTTGAATGAATGAATGAATAATTG
>JBBPBX010037424.1:16525-27239 GCA_038048925.1 Garcialebias charrua | reverse complement strand
AAGCCCAGGGGCCCCCATCCTCCTAAATCCGGCCCTGCCTGTATGGGAGCAGATGTGGGGGGTTAAGGGACTTGCTCAAGGGTCCAGGGTGGGGCAAATGAGGGTGGAGGCAGGTGTGGGCGCTTCACCTTTTCCACCCACATTTGGATGTTGTTGGTCTGGGAAGTTGAACTGGTGACCCTCCAATCACAGGCCCACCGTCCTAACCTCTGTGCCACCGCTCCCCTCAAATTCTGTAGAATGCTGGTGAGGTGGATGGATGGATGGATGGATGGAAACTGGCTTGCTCACTTAAAACATCATCATCCAACAGGAGGGTGAGAAGTGACCAAGCGTTCTCAGTCGCTGCCTCTAAACTGTGGAACGAGCTGCCTTTGCACGTCAGACCATCTGACTCACTTCCTATTTTTAAATCTTCTTTGAAGACGCTTTTTTTTTCTCTTTGGCTTTTAACTCAGCTTGAAATGTTGGTTTCACTGTTTTTAAGTTATTTGTTTTATTGTTTGTACAGTTTGCTGTTTTATGATTTTGTGGTTCATCTGTTGATTTTATAGTTTTTCATGCTTGTATGTGTTAGTGTACAGCACTTTGGCCAACGGTGAAGTGCTTTATAAATAAAGTTGTATTGTATCGTATGTACTGCATATATGGATTTAGCAGTTATTAGCATTGTTTCATACAATATAAATCAATTAATTTTATTTTACAGAAAAGAGCAATAAGGATCATCACCAGAAAGCATTATTACTATCCATCAAATGTATTGTTTAGAAAATGTAAATCACTGAAATTTTATGATCTGGTTGACTACAATATTCTCTTAATATTGTACAAGGCGCAAAACTTCACATTACCCTCAAATATCCAAACGCTTTTTGTAAAACGACAGAGCACATACAATCTTAAGGGTACTGATATTTTTGTTAAGCCAAAACATAGTACTAGTTTAAAGAGTAGGTCTACTTTAATTTATGGAATAGGTCTATGGAATGGTTTAGAAAACGATATAAAAGTTGCAAAAACAATGACTTTGTTTAAAAAAATGAATAAATTTAGGTTTCTGGAAAAATATGTATAAATTGGTTGTTTCAAATTTTATGAATGGTAAAATATGTGGATGAGTTATTTATTGTGTAATTTTTTTGTTTTGATTATTGTTGTTTGAATTGATTGTTTGAATTAATTTTGTTAAAAAAGGGGCAGACATAATAAGATTTTATCTTCTTCTGCTTCCTTTCATTTCATGTAATGTTTAAATTTTTATTTACGTGGAATTGTAAATAGTTTTTTGTGTGTTCTTTTAAACTTTGAATTTGAAATGAATAAAGAATCTAAATAAATAAATAAAATAAATTTAATAGCAATAAATCGCCTAACTCCAATGCTGTCTTTTTTATGTTACATTTTGAAAATATTGAATATTGAATATTGAATATTGAATTGATAAAGCTTTTCGGATGAGAAGCGAAACGTCTTCTGTTACAAATAAAGTCCAGTTGATCTTGAATTGAACGCCTTTTTGATTTTGAAAATACCTTTTAGCTTTCTTCAAGGTGACTCTGTTAATGACAAAATGAGATATATTTGTTGGAGATGCTGAGACCGTGGGACACAGCTGTCCCTCTGCAGGAGAGAAATACTGACAACTGTTGTAGTGCAGGAAACCTGAAGACCTACAAACTAGATTCAGCATTCAAGCCTTGACCTCTGTATCTCCCCACTTCTGTATTCTGTCCTCTCCTTCCCTGTGTCAGGAGGAGCTCAGTTGCCAAACATTGCTGACTTTGACTAATCTAAAGAAAAGCCTCTGGATAGTATATCTTTTAACACTTGAGTCAGCCCATAGGTCCCAAAAGGGCTGGCTTCATTCACACTGTATGCAGTGAATGGATTCAGTACAGAGGTGCTGTTTTGCATTATCTAAGAAATGCTCAAGTGTAATGAGATTTAAACACGACTTGTGCAACAAAACAAATCATCTTAGATAAAGGCAGCCGCCTGTGAAGGAGCAAAGAATGTCAGTATCAGTATTTACAGCAATAAATGAGCGAGATGTGAACTACATGTGCAGTCCAGCAATTTTGCTGTTGGGAATGACTCTCAGCTACTATCACATGAAATGTTGTCTCAACATCTGTAAAACGATCAAGTTCAATCCTGTTTTGTGTTTCCTAGTGTGGATTACCTGTGACGGTCTGACTCCAAAAGTTAAATGTTTGTAGATGTATACAAATGATTTTAACGGAAGTTTCAAAGAAATCTATTCAGGGGTTCATGGTAGATTTTGCGAACAGACAGAGTTGATTTAAATAAGTTAATGGCAGAAAATTAATAAAAGTCTTGTGCAATCTTTTGGTGCTCAAATAATGAGTTGGAGATCCAAATTATGGGGTCAATATTTGTAAAAAATATAAATTATAGCTGTTTTATTTGTGTTTTTGGATGTCAGTTTGATGTGGCAGCCATCTTGAATCACATCGACTCCAAAAGCAGAGCAGTTGTAAATGAACATCCAGTGTTTCATTTCTGTAAGTTCCCATAAAATTCATCCAGGGGTTTATGATTTGGACTCACAAACACACGCATACTTGCACAAGTGAAATGCATGAATTACAATAAAAGGTGAATTTATTTATTTATTTACTTGTCAACCTCTGCCCAACCAGCACCAGTCGTAGACTCCTCTGCAGCTGAAAGTTAAAATAACTGATGCTGACAAAATGAAGAATACAAAAGAAACTGCTTTTGCTTGCATTTTTTTCTTCATTCCTACAGATATTGTGAAATGGCAGTTAGCAGAAAATATGGAGATCAATCTGAAAGCTGGAAGACCAACATGGTCTGGTTTTAGCATTCAGAAGAAAGACAACCCTTAATCCCACTGCAAAATATCTGATTAATCAAGTTCATTGTTTTATTGCATCAACCTAAAAATGACTAGCCAAATAAAGATCTAAACTGAATCCATACCACCAAAACAAATCCAAGAAATTGCAAAATGGGGGGGTGTCTGTGTAAAACCAATTTTATTTGCCTAAATGTTTTTATTTATTTTTATCCAGGGTTAGTTACCAGTATAAAAATGCACAGTATAAAACTGCCATCAGAATCATCTTCTGTACATCAAACTGGATTACTTGTGGGGCTTTTGCACCAGCACAGTTTAAGTCTGCATTATGTCGAGCCGTGGCCCTCGCTTTGTGAAGGGATTAAATGAAAGGAATCCAACTGCTGCAGCATCACTTAGCTGATTAAGGTACCAGTAGCCCTCGTACAGGCCAATGAAGAGCTTATGATGGATTAAAATTACAGCTGGGTAATTAACAGGGGCTGGTGAAATGACCTGATCACCCTGCGCCTGTGTGTAATGCCAGCAGAAAGGCATAAAAACACAAACAAATCCATTCTTAAGATTTACATGGCATTATTATGTTCACCGGGACGATAATAGTTAAAGGGCAGCGTTATTTCACATGCACAGAACAGCAGGTAATGAGTTGTCATAAATACGACGTCAGATAGAGGATGCTATATTGCATGTGCCAAAAAGGAACCATTATTTCACCTTATATCTTTCACAACAAAACGAGAAAAACAAAACTGCACTCCCAGTTCCTCAACGCCTTAAAGTCTATAAAGCTTATGGTGCATGTAAAGGGCAGAAAAATTAAATCCTCCTTGACGTTACCTTGACAGGGGTCAAATGGAAGTGGTCCAACTGGGTGGCATTAGAAGAGAATTCAGTGGGGCAAAGTACAACAGCTTACAGCATGCTGGAGAAACAGGAAGCCCCTTGATGTGGCCAACTTACATTTTCTATTTTATCTATTTGACCATTACTGGGGCACAGCTGTGGATGAGTGGTTAGCGCAGTTGTCCTCCAATGCGAGAGTTGGAGGACTGATTCCACCAGCAGTCACATGCCGAAATGTCCCTGAGCAAGACACTGAACCCCTTTGGTGACGGAATGTGATAAAGCACTGATTATTCTTTGTATAGATCTAGTAGAGTGCTGTATAAATGGGTAAATGAGGCACAGATTGTGTTGTAAAGCACTTTGAGTGTCTTGATAAGATAGAAAGGCGCTTTATAAGTGCAGTCCATTTACCTTTTTTATGATTTAGGGAACAGCATGGACTAAAATAGATTTTTTTAAATTCCTGCCACAAAGGTGATTCTCAGTTGCCGCTGGCAATCCGGGAGTTGATTGGTTTCAACTCGTCGTGTTCAGCTCCCTGGCTGCGGTGCTATTTTTAGCCTTGCGCTGATCATTCAGAGGTATAACTGCAGCACTTCATAGACGTCCAAGGTTCACGTGAGAGGGTGCGTATTGACGTTGAAGAAGTCTTGACATTTGCTGCAGCAGCTCAATGTCTTTAGTTCCATCTGTGGAAATCTGCCTAGACAGGAGCAAGTCTGCGCATTGACGGCAAGCATGTAAGGATGTCTTATCCTCGTTTTAATCTCTTCTCAAAGATGTTCAGATTATTTTGCTTATCCCTTAATTCCTAAACTACAAGGTTTGTGGGGGTGGGGGTGAATAGATATCTACTTCACAGGCTAATCGTTTGCTGAAATAACCCCCGGCTAAGACTTAAAGAACAACAAAATGAGTTTGCAAACTTTACCGCCTCTTTTTTTTTTTTTTTTTTACAATTCCTCCAAACAAATGATAAAATGACAAAATTCTGCACATTTTCTTTTATCTGCTCAAGAGAACAAACCCAACAAAGTTCAGTCAGGTCATCTGAGTGGTTTCTTTTGTTGTTGCTGTTGAGACGTTTCATCATTCATCCAAAGGACTTCATCAATCTGAGGAGCCACCATGAATCAGAGTCCCACAAGCAGCACAGTTATATAATGAACCAACCAGTTTGCTGGCGATAAGATGGTTTCTGGGGCCCGCCCTCTCCCCCATCAACTCCTCTGAGGCAGCCGTAGCCAATGTGGTTCAAAACATCAAAGTTCATGCTCAATAATCCAGGTAAAATGAGTTGCTGGAGGAGAGGGCAGCAAACTGGTTGGTCCACTATGTGAGTGTGCTGCTTGTGGGACTGAGTTTGTTTGTGGCTCCTCGGATTGATGAAGTCCTTTGGATGAAGGACAAAACATCTCAACAACAACAACAAAAGAAACCATCCAGATGACCTGACTGAACTTTGTTGGATTTCTTACCTGGATTATTGAGCATGGACTTTGAGCATGAAAACTCTGGGGTGGAAATCACAAGCTGTAAGAGAAGCTTGTGAAGTTTTCTTTAGAGTTAATAATCAACCGTTTTTTTTTTTTTTTACATTTTGTTTAGTTTTTAAAGTCAAGGTCTTCAGTAAATCCAAACTTTACTCAAATTTTTTTGTGAATTTAAAGCCTGTTTTTTCCAGGAAACTTTATTATCTCGGTTATTTACAGTAAAGAAAAGCTCATTTTTGACAGCGTACAAGTTGACATAGCTACATAATTAGTAAGAAACCTTCTGAGTTTTTGCTGCTGGTGTTAAAATCTGCACCTCCTTTCTTTGCAGCTGCTTTAGCCTATAAATAGGTCCACATCTGCCGGTTGTGTGGTCAGGCGGTGTATGCAGCAAGCCCTGAGCTGTCGTCTGAACACGATAAGAGCGTGGGCGGACTGAGTAGCTGAGTGTTTCTGTGTGCATAGTGACTGTGTGACACGCTCGTTAATACATGTTCCACCATCACAAGGACAAAGTAAGTTCACATAAGGGCAAGCATGACACGGCAACAACTCCTCTTGGTGCACCGGCAAATGTTCCTCATCTTCTCGCTGCTATCTCTATACTTCTGTTCCTATTTATCCCTCTCATGCTTGTTGTTTTTTTTTTCTTTGCGCGCTGCAGTCACTTGCTATTTTATTCTTCTATTTGCTCGCAGCCGTAATCTTATTTCCTTACGTTTTTTTTCCACTCTGCATCCTCCACCGCTGTGGCCTCATCCATATTCTACTCACCCAGCCCTCCCATCTGTTTATGTCCGTCCTCGTCACCCCTCCCTCCTCTCATCGCTGTGGCAAGGTCCCGACTGCCACTCGCAGAGGGATGCAGCGAACAAAAGAGCACATCTAAAAGGTTAACTTTTCCCCGTTGTCACTCAACGCTCACCAGCCATGACACGCTTAGTGTAAGAATTTTGAGGCCCAACATTGATCCTCGCATTATCATCGACTGCGCATAACTCCCCCCTCTCTGCAGAAATTGAACCTCGCTGAAATCATTCACTTCTGTGAATATCCGATCATCAGGAGCACAGCTGTAAACGGTAATTAAGCATGTTAAATGATATCCAATCAGGGCGGATAACGGAAAGTTCAATCAGAAGATAGAAATGAGGAATACGGTAATTTTCAACCTAGCACTCACTGAAGGGATGAATATCACCTGCTGCCTTTCAGGCCAGAGTTTTAAATAAAGCATCTTGCGCTGAGAAAGACTAACTTAAAGCCAATTTTAATCATAATCTCAAGGATTGTTGAGAATCACAACAATTATTAGAGCCCAGAGAGTGTATTATGTACTGTATGCCATTTTTGTGTTAGCTAAGACTGATAAGGCAGCCATCTTGAATTGGTCCGACCCCAAATGGTAGAGTTAAACAGGCAATTAATAATGTCTGAGTTCCACTCAGTTCTATCCATTGTTTCTTGGAATATTCTTCTAACAGACGGTGTTGATTTTACAAGTTAATGCATACGTTTTGAAAAAAGATCTTGTCCAATGTGTGGAGGTTGAAGTTTGTGTTTGGGATGACTTCTATCTGAAACTATACCAACGTTTTGGGTTAGCTAATGGCAATTGACTGTAGTGGCCATGGTGAATTGGGTTTACTCCATTAGTTAGTACTGTAAGTGGTAGACGTGCATCAAATGATCATTCTGAGAACTTCATTGGAGTGAAAATGTGCAATAGACATTTCTGTGTTTGATTATTTTGTTGAGGTCAGAGGTGTTCAGCCGTTTTCATATGTGGGCCAAAACTATCCAGATGAAAGGACTCGTGGGCCACAAAAATGTGAAATTAATTCTCAACATGTACAATGTTTTGGAGAAAGGACAAAAGTTTATTAATTTTGGTGTAGAACATATTAAATGTTTGTAGATCCAAAACTTTAAAAGCCTCACAAACACTAAGCTTATAGATTTTATTAGAAATGATTAGATTTATTTGATTTGTTGGGTCAAAAGCATAATTTGAGTAAGTGTCCTTTTAAAAGGGCGTTTTGGATATTGCAACGCAATTTGGCCAGAGCGGACTCGATCATTGATATCGGTAAGAGTCCGATGGAGAAAAAGAAAAGCCTTTTGGTTTTAAAAGCTGATCCAAGTTCTGAAAAATTGTCCAGCTGTCAGTCAACAGATTCACAGAAGGTTTGATAAAGTTGATCAACTCGTATGTAGATGATACCACGTTATATTTGTTGAAAAATGTACAATTTCCCTCCTGATTATTTTATCAACTGCAATATTTAGCCAAGTTTTATGAATCTTTCTCCAAAAGTCTCCATTCTGGTGGAAATCAGTAAAGTTTTTTTTGGGTGCTTTGTACCATGAAGTGAACATAAAAAGATTATAGCAGAAAGTTTGATATTCATCCGTTTTGCTGTGAAACCTAAACATTATACAAAAAAGAATTACCAAATAATTTGTAGAAAGTCTGCGTTGATCTCTTAAGCCTGCTGGTCAAAATAATACCATTCTTAAACTGCCTTTGTGGGCCACACAAAATCACCCCAAGGGCCACAAATGGCCCTCGAGCCACACTTTGGACACCTGCGGCTTAGGTGGACATACTGAATGTGGTTGGCTCCAAATATAATCAGTTGTCAATCTATATCCAGTGTTTCCATTCAGACAGTTTTATTAAATTCATGTAGTTATAAAATATTTTTCTAACACAACAAAAAAAAAACAGATATTGAAAATATACGTTATTCGTGCTTCACTTTTGACAGCTGATTAAAAAAGAACATCACAAAGACAAGAAAGTTAATTCTCAATAGTCCAGGTATCAAATTCCGCTCATTCTCAATCAGTTCATCTGGACAGTTTCTTTTTAGCAGAAACGTTTCACCCTCACTCCAGAGGGCTTCCTCAGTCAGAGTAGTCCAAAGCACACTGAAGTTAACCCACCAAGTAAGCAACTTATGTGGACCAACCAGTTTGCTGTAGCCAAGATGGTTTCTGGGGGCGTGTCCCTCGTCGACTCCTCCCAGGCAGGCAGACATGTCCAAAGTGGTTCAAGATTCAATTCAATTCACAAAGAATTTCTGCAAGCTGAAACACACTGGCTAATAAATAAAGCATCCAAGGATTGTCATGAGAAGCCATTGTTAGGATAATTAACACGACTTAAGTATGTATATTCTCCAGCAAGTGTAAAACTCCATCTTTCACTGCACCGCTGAGTTAATTAGCGTAAAGAACAAATGGCGAATGATTTGCTAGTCGGTCGGTTTAATTACTACACTTTTGCATCTTGAGCTACAGCGACAGTAAAATAATGCAAAATCACACACGTCTAGAAGACATTTCTCATCTTCTCTCTGCAGCGTGCAGCTGGAATCTCTCTGGATACTTCAGATTCAATAAAGTAAACCAAGCAAGAAGGGCTTTAAGTTTACAGATGCCATGTGAGTTACAACACAAGATATGCGTGACATTGTTAAAATCATATGACAATGGGATAACTATAACAAAAATATTATTGTCAGCTTTCTGTGCTTGTCAGGAGCACTATGAATAGCAATGAGTCATCAAGGCTTTTATGCAACTCAGGACAAAAGTACAGACCTTGTTGGGAAGAGCAAGAGACATAAACAGCTTCTGAAGGTCCCCGGAAACCTATTAGTCTTTACGATTCAATTTAATAACATATTTTAATCACTTTTCCCCCTTTTTTTATTGTAGTCGACAGGGCCATCTTTTAATGTCTGAGAGATGTAACCATGACAAAAATAATGGTGATAATTATCTGTCTAATACGTGTGGGCGTGCACGATCATCAGCACGCAGAAGCCAAACGACACAGATAAAATATTTCAAGCAAAAAAAAAAGAAAAAAGAAACATAAGGATGATAGAAGTGAGCAAGACCGTGATGTGCTCATTATTCAAAAAGGTTTAACGAGCCAACATTATTTCTCGCTCTTGAAATGACACAGTGCTGGAGCAACATTTGATCATCTTCAACATTATTATTATTTTTTTTGCTGTTGTTCCTCGCATCATCTCGACGCTGCTGAGCTCTAACTCGATGCTTCCACCTAGCTTTTCATGCACAGAAGACACCTTGCTCTTACTACAGTGGAACCCAGACAGAAGAGCGTGCCAACATGTACAAAAATATCCCACCCTCACAGATGAATCATCATCTGTTGCTTCTCCGCAGGTCCACTGGGGGTGTTTTTCTGATCAGAAGGCTGAAGACTTCCGAGGAGAAACGAGTCAAACTTCTGACCCGGCAGTAGCAAGAGGAGACAGAGAGCAAACAGAACCGCCCTTCTGGTGTGCCCCAGGCAATTAAAGATGGCACCGAGAGGTTGAAACTGTGTGTGTGCATCAGACCAGTGGGGAATGGGGGGGGGGGGGTCACCTACCTTCCTGCACAGCCTGGAAAGGGTTGTTAGGCTCAATAAGTTTCACGGAGTGGGTGATTTTCTCGCTCTGCAGAACGTCGTCACTCAGACTCAGGTCTGAGATGGCGAGTTGGAAAATCTCATCGTCTCTCACAGCATTTTCCTCAAATATGGCACCTGTGGAGAGAAACGGTGTGTCATCTGCAGAGAATTGGAACATTTGCCCCCTGAAGCTGCGGGAAACGGGTCTAATTTCACCTGCAATGATCAGCTAAACACGGACACCTGTCGATACTTGTCAAAAACCCCGTTGCTCATTTGCCAACTCCTAAATTTGTGCAGCGGGTGAACGCCCTGCGTGTGACTTTGACTCTTCCAGCAGCAACAAGTTGTCTGTGAATATTTTCATTCGATGCATAAATTGTTTACTGGAAACCTAATAAATGTAAGTGTTTTATGCTCGTTAAATCAATCACACTCAACCTACTCAACACTAAGCCTTCTTAGGGGTGATGCAGATGAATTGTCTCTCTGCACCAGATGCTTCTCAAAATAACATTTGGGAGAACACATTACTGAGAGTGGGAGTTTCAGGGAAAAGGGGGGGATATAATTGAGGAACATCCTATGCAGAGCATCAGCCAATATGATCTGGATGGATTCCTACTGCTGTATTCAGCCAGTGACTGAGCACCTGCTGCTTGCCAGACTGTTGCAGTAAACTGAGAGCAGCAGCAGCGGAGGAACACCATGATGGAAATTTGCTCACAGTGGCATTGACATTTTTATCAGAGAATACAAGGTCGGTCATTATGAGAGGTGAAAACATCTACGCGGCTGATTTTATATACTCTAAAAATGAAATGCGATGCTGAGGGGAAAGCAGCCGCATCCTCCATCTCTGCATCCTTGAGTGTGAAGTTGGAGCACAAAGAGGCTCTATGCCCTTTGCATCTTCTAAAAACCAAACTCCTCCAGCACTCCCTCTCTCCTGCGTTTGACATTGCAGTCACGTTCTGGTGAAAGTTGAAGCTTTTCCGGCTTCACAAGGCGAAAAAATAAAAAAAAATAAAAAAGCCTCAGTAATTTGGCTGCTGGTCATCAGGCTCTTCACAGATTTTACAAAAACAG
>JBBPBX010037424.1:0-16514 GCA_038048925.1 Garcialebias charrua | reverse complement strand
TTTTTTCCCCCCCTCTCATTGTATCTTGAAAATAGACTGCAGCTTTTCTCATCTGAAGGCAACGTGGAAAAGTGAATGACTTGTTTGTGGAAAAAAAGCAGAACATGTCAGCAGCAGCTAAATGGATAGTTGAAAGCCCAAGAGGCAAGGTCGCTTTACAAATAACAACTTTTCAACCGGTTTGAGAGTCAAAGTGTAGGGATGCGACCTGAATAGACTATTTATCCCGCCCTCTCACTGAAACCCTGTGATCGAGGCAGAATGAGGTGGCTGAGCTTTTATTCCCACCTGTCTGACAGCATGTTCTTGTTCTCCATCGGACGCTTACCGATATGAATGATGGAGTCGGCTCTGGCCGAATTGCGTTGCAATATCCAAAAGGAAAAGCAAATCAGCAGCAACTCCATGTCGGGATTTCAGTGAAGCAGATCATCCAAGCTCGACTCGGCTGTCCTGTACGATCCAAACGGAGCTCCCAAAGAGGAAAAAATACAAATAAAATTTAAAAAAAAGGAAGAAAAAGATGATTAAAACCCTGTGAGGAATGAAGCTAATTTCCTCCTTGGCGGAGCAGACACGTGTGGGGGGTGGGGGGAACTGCAGAAATGACCAGTTTCCCCCTCCTTCTGGTTTGTTTTGAACCAGGCGGACCGCAGGAGCAGGAAGGTGGGCTCATAGGGACGAGGAGGAACCGATGGGGGAACCCGGGGTAAGACGAGCAAGCCCGGTGAGAGACGGGCGCACCTCCCTCGCTCTCTCCTCCTCTCTCCCTGCGCTCCGGCGTCTAAAGCATGGCAGGCAGAAGGGAAATAAAAAAATAAAAGAAAGGATTTACGGAGGAGGGACACCCCTGTAAGTACACACGGAGAGACGCTCACACACACACTGACTCTCCTCGGTCCTGTGTGTGAGTCACGTGACTGCGGAGACTTCACGACTCGGCTGTCGTCCCGACGAGTCGGCTAGAAATGATCTGGACTCGACGGAGAAAGACGCGCCGAGGAGTCGATAATTGAACAGTTGGAGGGAGGCTTGAGGGGGGAGTGAGGGGTAAACGGCATACCCCAAGAGAGGAAAGGTCAATGGAGAGGAGAACTTTTCTTTTCTTTTTTTAAAGAATTAAAAAAAAAAAAGTTGTTTTGAAGAGTTGGGGCGTGTGCGAGAAAAGGCGTCCGGGAGACAAAAGGGAATTTACGCACAGCTTCTCCGCCCGAGCGCACAGGAGTTAAAGGAGCAACATGCAGGGACATGGAAGGAAAACAAACATATATTTATGTTTGAAAACAGTTTGTTTTCAGAAAACCCGCTTTAGATGTATTTTTGTCCACATGGGATTGTGCTCGTTTTGTCTGTCGTTTTGTGCCGTTTTAGCTCCAAACCAAACCTCCCTGCGATGCTCAGAGCTGAACCAAGAGGCTGAGGCATTGATGGGCATAGCCTTACAATTAAAGGATATTTCTCGTGGCTTGTAATCCAAACGGAAGTATCTCTTAATTGTTTGGTTAAGTCTGTTGGAGGCGCAGAGGAAACTTTCAGCACCACCAGCTGCTGGACAGCGCCTCCACCGCTCACCGGATCTGCTCTCCATGGGAGACTTCAAAACAGTCATTGTGCATTAAATGTTTTCTTTCATACAGTCTTGACTTTTTATTATTATTATTATTATTATTCTGGTCATGTCTAAACTTACATCCCTACAAAGTATTTCTTAAAGGTCTCAAACCACACACTAACCCTACTGGTTTCTTTAGGTATTGCCGCTGGAAAAAAAGAAAGAAAGAAAAAAAGAGTATTTTTGAAAACTGACTGGCATTTCCATTAAAAATAGACTCAGGAACAGTAGAATTTCCTTGAACAATTAACAATAGGCAAACATAAGATTGAAATACAGATTTTTTTTTTTACGTTAAAACAAAGATATAAATGTAGCAAAACAGACAGATTATAAGGCAGATGTAGAAAATCAAAAACGGGAACAGGTCTGCATTGGTTTTTGCCAGGATTCCAACAGATTCTTAAAACCAGAGAATTCAAGGTCAAGAGCTTCAGATCTTTTTGTAAGATATTCCATGAAGCAGGAGCAGAGTAGGAGAAGGCCTTTTTGCCAAGTTCAGTTCTCACTGACGGAACACTGCAGGTAATCATGTCCTGAGAGCACACGCTGTAGCTGCACTCACGCAAAGACATGAAGGAGGAGATGTATGAAGGCAGCAATAGCTATGTTTCCATCCAATTTAAATTCGATTTTTGAGCGAATTTTAGAAAATTTCGCTAAAATGTAAATTAAAATTATGAGGATCAGAAGTGTTTCCATTAAACTGGCTTGAAGCGCATCTGCAATGCCACGCAAAGCGTCTCTACGTCAGACGTCAGCGTCATTACGTCACACGTCAGCGCCATACGTCAGACGTCAGCGTTACGCACTTCCACAGTAAACAGGAAGTAGCGTTTGAAAACAGACATCTCGGCAAAATGGAGAGAATATTTCAGGTATGTGTTGCTATCGGGCAAGTTGTATTTATTCTGTCATGCCAACTAGTTTTAGCGATGTTACATGTTGTCCGGAGCGGAAACAGCTGATCAGTCACGTGACGTGAATGTTCGCTGCGGCAGAACTGAGTCGGCTAATCTGTTTCCATCTGTCGTTTAGCCGACTCAGCTCTGAATCGACTCCCCAAAAACTACCTCAAGCGAGCGTATAAACTTTAGAGCGACTTAGAGGAAGTTAACTCGAATTATGCCGTTTCCATTTAGCTTTTCTGATGCGATGCTTCATAATGCGCACCTAGAAACCTTGATGGAAACACGCCTAATGATTTGGATAATTTACAATCTAAGACCATTTTCCTAAAGTGGAAGCGAGATCATAAATGTGTGCGTGAATGCCAACACTAACACAAACACACACGTGGTCCAGTAAGTTCATTCATTCATTCATTCAACCTTTATTTATACAGGCTAGCCTCGTTGAGTCACGGGGACTCATTTACAAGAGGGACCTGTCTCACTCACACCAAACAACCATCCACTCTCACACTCACACCTAGGGTCAATTTAGAGTCACCAATCAGCCTAACATGCATGTTTTTTGGTCTGTGGGAGGAAACCGGAGTACCCGGAGGAAACCCACGCATGCACGGGGAGAACATGCAAACTCCACCCAGAAAGGCCCCGGACCGGGATTTGAACCGGCAACCTTCTCGCTGAGAGGCAGCAGCTCTACCAGTTGTGCCACCGTGCTGCCCAGTTGATGGGTGAGATGCAGCTAAGCCCAGAATCCTTGTACTTCAGGCAGATGCAGAGGTTATCCACATCCATCTTTAGAAATGTGTCTCATCCTGTGCACTGCAAGTTCAGGCTCCTCACATTAACCAAGTGGTGTAAAAACCAGTTTTGTTCCAAAATTTGACTTTGCATATAGCACAGCCATTTTCAAATACATTTTTAATCATGTTATGTTTATTTGTATACATATTGTGTGTCTGTCAAGTTTCCTGTATGGTGAGAAAGCTGACTCACCTCACTGTAACCAAATCTACATAGGGGTATAAATAAAGTTGATTGATTGGTTAATTGGATCAAACACAAAGGAAGAATCGGTGTGAGAGTTAATGATTGGTCTTTGATCTCAGTTTCACTTTGTTTAACACAGATGGGTTATATCGAGGTTTGAGCATGACTGGCATCCAAAACTGCGTAAAAATTTAAACACATCCTGGTGAGATGTATACTTAAACTAGTTTCCACTGATGTGGAGCAATGACGAAGAAATTTCATCAGTTTTTTTTCTAATAACAACCTGACATCTAATCTTGAATAAAAATAAAAGCTTGTGCTTTGTATCCCCCTCCCCCCTTTTTTTAAAATCACTACTATTATCACTTTTCCCTGCTTGTGTTCCGGCAATTACATTTGACACATACATTCATAGAATAATACTTTATTTTGTCTATTTGTATATTAAAGTTATGTGAACGAGACTGGGACAATAAAATTAACATAATCAAAGTTATAAATGTGGTTCAAAGTATGGTTTTGCTTCAGGGTGAATGTTTATCAGAAAAATGCAGGTTGGTGAGGTTACTGTAAATTTAACATATTTATGTTATTAAAGCAAATATGAAACAGGCATGTTGAATTAAATCCATCATGCATCAACTGCATAGATATTTAAATGAATAGAGCCATGTGTTTTATGTCATGCTCAGATTTGTAATGTATTAATAAGTAGAATATAATTTGCATAACAGCAATATTTTGTTGTTGTTTGCTGTGCTTTTAGATAAATGCAGATATTTTAGGTTTATTACAATACAATACAATACAATACAACTTTATTTATAAAGCACTTTAAAACAACACCATTGGCCAAAGTGCTGTACACTAACACGAACAAGCATAAAACTATAAACTCAAAAAATACCATAAAAGTGATGAACTACCAGATCAAGACAGCAAACAGTAAAAACAATACAACAAATAACTTAAAAACAGTAAAACCAACATTTCAAGCTGTGTTAAAAGCCAAAGAGAAAAAAATGTGTCTTCAGAGCAGATTTAAAAACAGGAAGTGAGTCAGCTTGTCTGACGTGCAAAGGCAGCTCGTTCCACAGTTTAGGGGCAGCGACTGAGAAAGCTCGGTCACCTCTCAGCCTCCTGTTGGACTTTGAGACGACCAGCAGCAGCTGATCTGCTGACCTCAGAGAGCATGAGGGAATGTACGGCTGGAGAAGGTCGGACAGATACTGTGGGGTGAGACCATGAAGACATTTGAATACAAACAAAAGAACCTTAGAATTAATCCGGAAATGAACTGGGAGCCAGTGTAGTGATTTTAAGACAGGGGTGATGTGTTCTCGTTTCCTGGTACCAGTTAAAAGACAAGCAGCAGCATTCTGAACCAGTTGAAGTCGAGTCAGTAATGACTGGCTCAGACCGACGTAAAGTGAGTTGCAATAGTCCAGACAAGTTGTGATGAAAGCATGGATTAAAATCTCAAAATGATGTTGTGACAGGAATGGTTTCACCTTGGCCAGTTGTCTCAGGTGATAAAAGCTGGACTTGACCACAGATTTAATCTGAGCATCCAGTTTAAAATCACTGTCCAGCCTTACACCCAGGTTAGTTGCTGTCCCAGTCAGATGTTGTGATAAAGGACCCAAATCAGCATGAACTTTGGAACCCTCACTGGGCTTAAATAACAGGACCTCAGTCTTTTTCTCATTAAAATGTAAAAAGTTGTGAGACATCCATGCTCTGACTTCAGCCATACAATCCAGAAGTTGGTTCAGGGAGTATTGGTTACCTTGTATCAATGGAACATAAATTTGGCTGTCATCGGCGTAAAAATGAAAAGAAATGCCATGTTTCCGGAGAATATATCCCAGAGGTAGTAAATACAGGGAAAACACAAGGTTATTGTATCATTGGTGTCAACCTGCATGATCATCAGTGTCAAATAAAATTCCGTTTGTAACTTCTCACGCACATTTACGGGTGTCAACACGAGTTAGTCTTTTATGTGCCGCTGTTGACGAGACATTAGTGGTTTGGTCACGCCTGCGGTTTTCAGCAAAGGTGGAATTTCACAGAAACCGAAGTCATTTAAGCTTATGGTTATGAGCAACTGAGAGCAAATGTGTGACAGACTTGTGCTCCTCCTTTTTGGAGAAAGGCCAGAGAGTGAATTTAGATGAAGTCGAGCTGTCGCATTCTGAGAAATCAAAGCAAAAGGAAGAAAGAAAATCATTTTTAGGGATTAATTTTTTATTTTTTTTTAATATTCCAACAAGATCTTTACTCTTCCTATTCGTATGAGTGACTGGGTGCATTGCTGCTTCTGAAAAAGTGAAATGATGCCCATTGTGATGAGCACATGCTTTGTCTCTGTGACGCTGGTCTCTGCCCCCCATTCAGCTGTAACACGGCTGCAGAGTCCCTTCTGCCGAGTGCAAGAACAAAAGTCTTTTTAATCGTGTTCTATTCAAACAAATGCAAAATTAATAACTGTGGCAATTTTGTTTGCTCTTATCCTTGTACATGAAATCATAATTTGATATGTGCTGCAGAATAAGTTGCAGCAGAATCACTTCATTAGCCTTCAGCCTTTATCTGTGGTCCATGAAAGGAAGTGGACAGAGCCAGCAGCGTGTAATCAAATGTACTGTACGTCAACATAATTAGACCATTTGCTGCAGCAGCAGGCTTACATCCATTTTGGTTATACCAATAATATTACTAGTAATAAATGCACAGAAATTGTCAATGGACATATGCTTTCATGATAATGTACGTTCATTTGTTGCTACCAGGAAGGCTAGACGTGTAATGTTTTGAGCTGACTGAAGGGTCCGTCTGTCCTAGTGCGACCCTGGATGTTGTTTTATGAAGCTGCACTGAGCTGGAAGATGGGTTAAACCTGAGACAAGTTGAAAATCCATTCATGTCAAGCAGAAATGTGAAGGGAATAGCAATGTGTCTGCAGCGTTAAAGGTGAAGCAAGGCTTACATTTCCAAATACACAGCCTGGGGTAACATTATAGATTAATCATGTTATGGGAAAATAAGCACAGACTCCATCGGACTCAGAATTTCAACGAGTGGATTGTTGACTATCTCTGCAACGTTGTATGCTTCAACTTTGCACAAAGCAAAGCCTGAGTGAAATGTGTAGATAGAACAAAAAACGTTATTTTTGGCGAGGAGAGAAAAAAGTTGCACAAGGACAGAATGAAAAATTGAAAGCGTATTTTGGTCACATTGGAGTCACAAACTCTGACAGCTGCCACGGCTCAGGTTTTTTTTAGTTTTCCAACTTGTAATACAACTCGGGGTTCAATCACTAGTGTAGCCTTCACACGTTGAGTGGAGGCTTCATGTGATGCAGGCTTTGGGATGTGATAGATCCACACAAGGTCGAAACCTCCTTTGGGTACATAGTTTCACACAAACACACCTTCACATAAAGATTCTGCCTAAAGCTGTCCAAGGCCCCCCCAAAAAATAATCCTGCATTTTTAAATCTTATCTGGGTCTAATCTATTCCCACAAAGAAAATATGTGGAAAAACACAAAAGAATTGACTCTCTAGGCTGTATGATCAATAATAGGTTTAGAACTCTAAAAATAGTTTGTCTCTTTATTTTTTACTGTTGGATTTGTTTTATGGATGGCACGATGGATCAGTTGGTAGAGATGTTGCCTCTCAGCGAGAAGGTTGCCAGATTGAATCCTGGTCGGGGCCTTTCTGGGTGGGGTTTCATGTTCTTTCTGTGCATGTGTGGGTTTTCTCCGGGCACTCCAGTTTCCTCCCACAGACCAAAAACATGCATGTTAGGCTGATTGGTAACTCTAAATTGTAACTAGGTGTGAGTGAGAGTGTTTATCTGTTAGGGTCCACATATACCAGCAAGAGAGACACAGGAGATTGGCCAAAAGGATTTTCAAATTCATGTATAAAAACTCAAAATACAGCAGTCCTGGGACAGATAATAAGTTAACAGAACTAAATTCAACACAGGGTCCAACATCTGAAACTAAAGCATGAACCTACATGCTCCCTTGAAGACAAGACTGGTGTCTTTCTCCTGCTCAGCCCCCTGGTACACTGGTGAGCTGCGCAAGATGAAGGCAACTGGCCGTGCTATTGAGAGACGTGTAAAATCATCTGGTCTCTCTGTACATAAGCAGGCATACAAAGAACATCAGAAAGCGTACGCCTATTCTCTTAAAGAAGCACGCTCCAAATATTATTCCAACATCATCAACACCTGCCCTGGAAACTCTAAACAGCTCTTCTCCACAATAACTCATCTGCTTAATCCCATTAAACAAACTCCTGAGGACTCTGTTCAAAAATGCAACCTGTTCCTTTCATCATTTAAAAACAAAGTTGACACTATCAGATCTCAGCTCCACAACCTCCCTGATCTTCGTTTACCATCTACCCGTCTGCATTCTGGGTCCCTGAGCAGCTTTGATGAAGTTGTTCAGAGTGAGGTGGAGTCCATCATCAAGAAAATGAAGCCTTCATCCTGCGCCCTGGATCCCTTCCCCTCGTCTCTCATAAAATCCAATCACTCTGCAATAAGCCCATTAATCACACAAATAATAAATCAGTCTCTACAATCTGGTCATGTTCCACTGCCTCTAAAAACTGCCATCATTAGGCCTCTTCTGAAAAAATCTAATTTGGATCCCGACATTTTTTCTAATTACCGCCCAATTTCCCACCTCCCATTTCTGTCTAAAGTGCTGGAGAAAGCAGTTGCTGCTCAGCTGCAGGACCACCTACAACAACACTCCCTGTATGAGAAGTTCCAGTCTGGATTCAGAGCAGCTCACAGTACTGAGACTGCACTGCTGAGAGTAACAAATGATGTCCTCATGGCTGCTGACACTGGTTCTCCCTCCATCCTTGTCCTCCTTGACCTCACTGCAGCTTTCGACACTGTGGACCATAGTATCCTCCTCCACCGTCTTCATGTGGAGGTCGGTCTCTGTGACACTGTCCTGGACTGGTTCAAATCTTTCCTCTCCAATAGGCTGGAATGTGTTAGTCTTGGCAATGCCACTTCCCAGACAGTCTGTGTCTCCTGTGGTGTCCCTCAAGGGTCAGTTCTGGGGCCCCTGCTGTTTTCCCTTTACATGCTGCCTTTAGGTCAAATTATTAATCAGTTCAACATTTCTTTTCACTGTTATGCCGACGATACACAGCTTTACATCAGGACTGGAGCATCCTCATCATCCCCATCTCCATCTTCACTCACTGCCCTCTCTACCTGCCTGGAGGAAATAAGGGCATGGATGAATCAGAACTTTCTTCAATTAAACTGCTCCAAGACTGAGGCCATACTGATTGGCACCCCTCACCAGGTACAAACATCAACTATAACAACAATTTCCTTTTCTGGACAAGACATCCCCCTCTCCACCTCTGTTACAAATCTTGGAATAAAAATGGACTCTCATCTTACATTTGAAAATCACATTAAGCATCTGTTTAAAACCTGCTTCTTCCATCTTCGAAACATCTCCAGACTTCGCCCATCTCTAACTTTTTCTGATGCTGAGAAGCTCGTCCATGCCTTTGTCTCCTCCAGGCTCGACTACTGCAACTCCCTGTTTATTGGAATCCCTGGCAAAAACCTTCAGAAGCTTCAATATATTCAAAACAGTGCAGCAAGGATTTTGTTGAGAGTTCGTAAATTTGAACATATTACACCCATTCTCCATAACCTTCATTGGCTTCCTGTCACCTACAGAATTCAGTACAAAACTGCTCTCATTACACATCAATGCTTACATGGAACTTCACCAGATTATCTAAAGGACATTCTTGCACCATATTCATCCACCCGGTCTCTACGATCACAGAACAGTAATCTACTTCACATTCCACAACCAAATTAAGGACCATGGGAGACCGGGCATTCTGTGTGGCTGCCCCCCGCCTATGGAACTCCCTCCCTGACTACCTGAGAGCTCCACAGTCACTGGTTGACTTTAAAAACGGCTTAAAGACTTTTCTTTTTAAGCAAGCCTATTCTGCCTCCACATGATTTTATCTTTGATCTTAGTTGATATTATTATTGATTTTACTTGATTTTATCACTTGTTTTATTTGATTTTTGCTTTTGTTGCACTTTGTAGCACTTTGAGATTTTTATTAATGAAAAGTGCGTTATAAATTAAATTCATTATTATTATTATTATTATTATTATTATTATTATGAACCAACCCATTGACTGAGACAAGAGGGAAAATTACAAAGTATAAAGTGGTTGATCATGCCATTCTGACACATTGGGGAGGGGTAGAGCTGTCATTTTTAACCCAAACCCCGGCCCTACCTGGCCTGACCCGGATCAGGACTGGGCCACAATTATGTGCTTAATGTGCGATCCCGGTTCAGTGTTGGGCTTTTGATTGCGTCAGTGGATGCACACGGCTGACGATCCAATTATATGGCAGCATAGCTTGCCATACCATCACCAACCACACGTGGCCATTTGATCGCATGCTGACCAGCCTTGAAAGAGGTAAAAAGTTCAGTTAAGCTTCAGATGACAGCGATCCATTCAAAGCTCAAATGGATGTCCAGCTGCTGCACTCAGCAGACGCACGCAACTGCCAATCCAAATAGCTGAGATCCCAAAATATCCGACATGTTAGAGCAGGGTCCATGTCTGAATAATGCAGTATGCAGGCAGAATGCAGGCAGAAGCAGGGATTTAATGTGCTTTGATGGCCATAAAAGGACAAACAGCCCCTCAGCTCCGATCGTCAGCCCCATAGATGCCTTGTTGCTGTCAATCATGACGTCAGCGATCAGTATCCATCTTGTTCTCCCGTAAGGACAAAGAAGCGAGGCTGCGTTAAACAGAACCTCCGCCCGCTCGCTCGAGCTGAGAGTAACGTAACTGGCTGTGTTCCAGTACGTGCAGCACTGTTTAACGCCAGATCGATCACTAATAAAACTTTTATATTAAGTGATTTGATCTCAACTCATCGTCTGGATCTGTTTCTGATTACTGAAACCTGGCAGAAAACAGGAGACAACAGCTGCTTCTCTGAACTCCTTCCAAATGGCTACTCCCACCTGAGCGCACCGCGTGGGGCTGGAAGAGGGGGGGGCCTGGCTGCAGTCTTCAATGAGGCGTTCAAATGCCGTTTGTTGCCTCAGAAAAACTATAACAGCTTTGAAATAATGGTTTTTGTGCTGGAATCTCCTAAACCTCTGCTGTGTGGCCTCTTTTATCGGCCTCCACAATACAATAAAGACTTTCTCAGTGAGTTTTCAGAACTACTGGCTGACCTGCTGCCAAAATTTGACTCGCTGCTCTTTTGTGGAGATTTCAACGTGCACACCTGTTGCTCAAGTAATCAACTTGGATATGAGTTTCAGGACCTTCTGGACTCTTTTAACCTGTCGCAGTCTGTCTCGGGGGCCACCCACAGCCAGGGTCATACACTGGACCTAATCATCTCCCACGACCTTCACATATCTGCTGTGGAGATCCTGGACACCTGTATTTCAGACCACTTTCCCATATTATTTGAATTTTCCACCTCTCTTGCATCGAAAGCTGTTCTCCCAGCACATCTCTGCCGCTCCATCACCCCATCCACCCCAAGTCAGTTCACTGATACCTTTAAGAGCACTGACTTATGCTCTGCTATCAGCCCGGACCCTTCTCTACATCCTGAGGACTTCATCACCTCCTTCCATCACACCTGCACAACGATCTTGGACTCCATCGCTCCTCTCAAACAGGCATCTTCAAAAAACAGACCTTCACCATGGCTCAACGAAACGACGCGGGCTCTTCGACAACGTTGCAGAAAAGCAGAGCGAAAATGGAAGCGGGACCGGCTTCATGTATCCCAGGGAATACTGAGAGACTGTCTCTGTGATTATCAAAATGCTGTGAAGCAGGCCAAATCACAGTACCTCTCCAATTTAATCTCCTCCAGCTCCAACCGGCCGAGGACACTATTCAACACACTCCAGTCTGTCATCAATCCATCTGTCAATGTTCTGAAAACTGCCACTCAGTCTACCTGTGACGACTTTCAGAGCTATTTTGTCAACAAAATAGACTCTATCAGGCAGAACATTGTCAGCCCATCAAACACTGTCCAATCATGTGCGTCTGCAATAACCACAGCTGTTTTTGACCAATTTGACCTGGTCTCACTGCCTCACCTCACCAAGGTGGTTCAGCAGATGAAACCAACTAACTGTTCTCTGGACATCATTCCCTCTAAAATGTTCAAACAGTCCTTTGATGTAATTGGTCCTTGTGTTTTGTCATTTATTAACAGCTGTCTATTTTCAGGTTTTGTGCCATCTGCTTTCAAACACGCTGTGGTCAGGCCTCTTCTCAAAAAACCAGGCCTAGATCCTACAGCTCTCTCTAATTTCAGACCAGTTTCCCATCTGTCATTTCTATCAAAGGTCCTGGAAAAGATTGTTTTTATTCAACTTCAATCTTTTCTTGAGCACAACAACCTGTTTGAAAAATTTCAGTCAGGTTTTCGAGCTCGTCACAGTACTGAATCTGCACTGCTCAAAGTGCAGAATGACATTCTTCTGTCCCTGGATGCAAAAAACCCTGTTCTGCTGGTGATGTTAGACCTCTCAGCAGCTTTTGACACCGTTGACCATCAGGTACTAATCAACCGCTTGTCTCAGCTGGTTGGCCTCCAGGGAGCTGTGCTTGAGTGGTTCAAATCTTACCTGACTGGGAGAACCTTTTCTGTCATGATAGGCGATCTGTCCTCCTCTTCATCAACCCCTCTGACCTCTGGCGTACCACAGGGATCCATTCTGGGGCCAGTCCTCTTTTCTCTTTACATGCTGCCATTAGGATCAATCATTGCACGTCATAATCTGGCTTTTCACATGTATGCAGACGATTTACAAATCTATCTGCCAGTCACTCCCAACCCCTCACTCAGTTCAAACACTCTTGTCAACTGCTTAAATGACATTAAGTACTGGCTGTCTCAAAACTTCCTCCACCTAAACACAGATAAAACTGAATGCATTTTATTTGGTGCACCCGATGACACCAGCAACATCCTTCCCAGTCCCAGTGTTGGTTTTCCCCTCCCCCACTTCAACCCGGTGGTCAGAAATCTTGGAGTGCAGCTTGACTCCAACTTAAAGTTTGATAAACAGATCAGTTCTGTTGTCAAGACCAGCTTTTTCCAGCTCCGTCTGCTCTCCAAAGTCAAGTCATTTCTCAGCCGTGGTGATCTGGAGAAGGCCATCCATGCCTTTGTGACCTCCAGACTTGATTATTGTAATGCTTTGTATGTTGGTATTAATCAATCCTCCATCTCCCGTTTACAGCTTGTACAGAACTCTGCCGCGCGCTTTTTGACCAACACACGAAAATATGAACACATCACTCCTGTCCTGTCCTCTCTACACTGGCTCCCGGTTCAGTTCAGGATACAGTTCAAGCTGCTGCTGTTTGTTTTCAAAGCTCTGAATGGACTTGCACCTCTGTACATCTCAGAACTTTTGAAAGTCCATCAGCCCGGCAGAGATTTACGATCTGCCAGTCAACACCTGCTGGAGGTACCTCGCTCAAGGTACAAACAATGGGGAGACTGTAGGAGGTGGTGAAGAGACGACACAGGAGACGGGATGTAGTTCTTCACTTTTAATCAACTCCTACTCAACTGGCGGGAAAACCACCCAACACCGCCTTATATACCAACACAACATCCGGTCCTCTGGACCTTTCACAATAAAAGCATCCTGTAACACATTCGGTCCACTGGGTGTGAGTAGAGCCCCCTAGTGGTCCACCACACACGCCCCCCCAGAACACCCAGTAAGGTCCATCACTAGTCCCGCATTTTAGGTTTGATTAAACGACCAGAACGGCTGAACCTGGGCCCTGCAGAACCAGTCTGATGAAGCGGAGGGCTCCGAGGAGGGCCTGCAGAAGATTCGGGCTCCAATGGATGTTGAGAGTCTCTGGCAGGGGGACAGCAGTCCGTTAACAATGTGGATGGAGGTCTGCCCCTGCGAGGAGCCTGGGCCGTAACAACCTGATCATCTGACACAACATGAGCTGGTTTAAGCCTATCGATACAGACAGTCTCAGTACGACCCCCTAAATCTAAAAGGAAATGTTTTGGACCTGGTTGAAGAACCCGAAACGGTCCATCATACAAAGGCTGTAGTGGTGTCCTGTGTGCATTGTGTTTGACAAAAACAAATTTAGAGGACTCCAGACTCTTAGGGACAAATGACTGCGGTAAACAATGATGTACCGGGCCAGGGACACGAAAAGGGGCCTCCTGAGGTGAAAAATGGAGCAACGGTGGAGCAAACTGTGGTGAGGGTACCTCAGGTAAAAACTCACCGGGGACGCGCACAGGTTGACCGAAAACCAGTTCAGCCGGGGAAGAGCTCAGGTCCTCTTTGGTTGCGGTACGTAAACCCAACAAAACCCAGGGAAGACGGTCAATCCAGTTGTCACCGGTCAATGCAGCACGCAGTGCAGCTTTCAATGATCTGTGAAACCGTTCACACAAACCATTAGCTTGGGGGTTGTAAGCGGTGGTCCTGTGAACGTTAGTCCCCAGACTCTTGGCCATGGTAGACCAAAGTTCAGAAACAAACTGCGGGCCCCGGTCTGATGTAATGTCTGAAGGGGGGCCAAAACGCGCCACCCAGGTAGACAAAAATGCCCGGGCCACCACTGCAGATGTCGTGGATGTCAAAGGAACCACCTCAGGCCACCTGGTGGTCCGGTCTATCATAGTCAGCAGATGAGTAAAACCTTGTGATGGAGGCAGAGGGCCCACCAGGTCTACGTGCACATGATCAAACCGCCGACCTGGGATGGAGAAGGGTTCCAAAGGTGCTTTGGTGTGCCTGTTAACCTTAGCGCGCTGGCATGGGACACACGCTGCTGCCCACTCCTTAACTGCTTTACGCAGACCGGGCCAAACAAACTTTGAACTGACCAGTTTCACCGAGGCTCTAACACCTGGATGAGAAAGGGAATGTAAGGAGTCAAAAACGCGGCGTCGCCATGAAACTGGAACCAGGGGGCGGGGCCTGCCAGTAGAAACATCACAGAGCA
Organism: Garcialebias charrua; assembly: GCA_038048925.1. Taxonomy (NCBI): domain Eukaryota; kingdom Metazoa; phylum Chordata; class Actinopteri; order Cyprinodontiformes; family Rivulidae; genus Garcialebias; species Garcialebias charrua. The sequence goes on along the minus strand of JBBPBX010037424.1, from coordinate 1,901 downwards.
GGAGGGGACCTCCGTCATTCACCTGCCGTTCCTCCAACTCGAGGCCCGTGGGCCCGGACTGGAGCTCGAGTATTTCTGCGTCGCTACGTTGGTCCGCAGCCATAGCAGAAAAATCGATGCCAACGTATACGGGAGAGATCAGCACCCGGGAGAGACAGTCGGCCACCACGTTGGATTTTCCAGCCACATGCTGAATGTCTGTAGTAAATTCAGACACCGCTGCGAGGTGGCGTTGCTGGCGAGCAGACCAGGGGTCAGAAATTTTTGACATCGCAAACACCAAGGGTTTGTGGTCAACATATGCAGTGAACCGGCGGCCCTCCAGGAAAAACCTGAAATGGCGTGTGGCCAGGTAAAGCGCCAGCAACTCTCTGTCAAAAACACTGTATTTCAGCTCATTGTCCCGCAGCGTACGGCTGAAAAATGCAAGCGGCTGCCAAACCCCGGAAACCTGCTGTTCTAACACAGCCCCCACCGCAACATCAGATGCGTCGGTTGTTAAAGCTATTTGCGCCGCTGGGGATGGATGGGCCAAAAGGGCAGCAGTGGCCAGTGCAGCTTTAGCATCACCAAATGCCTGTAGGCGTTCTGGTGTCCAGTCCACGCTGTCGTTGGGCTTTTTCTTTTTCAGCGCTCCATAGAGCGGACGCAGCAGTTGTGCTGCCCTGGGGAGGAAACGGTTATAGAAGTTAACCATTCCCAAAAATTCTTGTAGCGCTTTAACAGACTGGGGCTGTGGGAAATCTGACACCGCCTGCACTTTGTTTGGTAACGGGACGGCACCACTTGCAGAAATGCGGTGGCCCAAAAAGTCAATGACTGGCAGCCCAAACTGGCATTTCGCTGTATTTACAATCAGGCCATGTGCTGCCAGGCGCTGAAAAACCTCACGGAGGTGGGACAAGTGCTGCTCAGCCGAGCTGCTAGCCACCAGGACGTCATCCAGGTACACAAATACGAAGGACAGACCCCTTAGGACTGAATCCATCAACCGCTGAAATGTTTGTGCTGCACCTTTAAGACCAAAAGGCATGCGCAAAAACTCAAAAAGGCCGAAAGGCGTGATAACAGCGGTCTTAGGGACATCCTCCACATGCACAGGAACCTGGTGGTACCCCCGTACTAAATCTACTTTAGAAAAAATGGAGGTCCCAGCCAGGTGCACTGAAAAATCCTGGATGTGGGGGATGGGATAACGATCGTTCTCTGTGATGTTATTAAGGCGGCGGAAATCCCCACATGGCCGCCATTTGCCATCTGCCTTGGGCACCATGTGGAGGGGGGAGGCCCACGGACTGTTTGAGCGCTGCACGATGCCTAAACGCTCCATGTTAGCAAACTCTTCCTGTGCTATTGCTAGCTTAGTAGCATCAAGGCGGCGTGCACGTGCGAACACCGGGGGGCCCGTTGTGGGAATATAATGTTCGACCCCATGTTTTGTGTTTGTGTTTGCAAAATCAGGAACAGTCAGCGAGGGGAATTCAGACAATAAACGCTGAAACACATTACCCGAAGCTAAAAAGTTAGCATGCATTAAAGGCCCAGCTCCTCGCGTCTCACAAGGCAGTGACGAAAAAGACACAGCGTCGATCAAACGTCTGTTAGCTAAATCAACCAGGAGCCCGTGAGCACAAAGAAAATCAGCCCCTAAAATAGGGACTGAGCTAGCAGCTACCACAAAGTTCCACTGGAAGTCCCGTTCATGGAAACGAACAGTCACCAACCTTTCGCCAAACGTCTTGATGGGATAGCCGTTAGCCGCGGTTAGCTGCGGCCCGCAGCCTTCTGCTAACCTGTCGGAGCCAGTCGGGGGAACGAGGCTCTTCTGCGAGCCGGAGTCCACCAGGAACCGCCTCCCCGACCTCGAGTCTTCGATGAAAAGCAGCCTTTCCTTGTCGCCA